>LTAE01007246.1:0-23252 GCA_001647135.1 Pontederia paniculata
TCCACTTCTCCTTGGACCGTCCGTTCTCCAACCATTGTACTGTTGTTGTAGAACCATCGTTCGCTCATTGTTCTTCATTGGGCGACCTTCCCTGTTCATCCTTGTCTTCGGTCATCCTCTCAATATCTTCGGTCGACCGCTCAGTATTTGACTCCATCTCTTTGATCTTTTCTCTTCACATGCTTTGGACGACCGCTGCACACATATGATTTTTCTGTTATGTCTTCTATGTGCATAGGTCGTCTGTTCATCAACTTCGGTCGACCTATCATTCTTTGAACATGAAAATCATGTCTTTCAAAACACAATTCAATAAGCTCATTTGTCCAAACTAAGTTCCCTCACAAATTTGTGATCATCAAAACATTATCCGGATCCTAGATTCAACAGAAACTACTTGTATTTAACTTTAGTCTCGTAACCATAATCACATATATTTAGTATATGAAATTTTTTCCAGATTCACTAAATTAAATTATTTCCCTATTTCCACATTTTATCCATTGCTCTTTTGGAATACTATTTACTATCTACTATATGCCTCTATGTATAAATGCATATAAACACACACACACACACACACACACACACACAAATATATATACACATAAATTTGCTGATAATTGAATCTACTAATGTGTTAGATATACAACTAAGTTATGGTCAATTATTAATTGAATATTAATATCAACTTATAATCTAAATCACAACCTATTTAGTATAAGCCACAAATAAAATAAATAAGTAAATGAAAAGAATTTGATCTAATTATCCTTTATTGTTGGTTGTCACATTCAAATTCTTATTAGTTACTAATTAGATAAATGAGATACTCAAAAGATGGATTTCATACCAACTTCCAAAATCTAATCACGATAGCTTTAGTTTAAAATATTTCATCATCTACATTTTAACATTAATTAGCCTTGTACTTATCTTAATCATATTTTAATATGCATAACCCGACATCAGAGTAAATAATTCTATTTACTAACAATTAATACAACAAGGTTGTTAACCTATGATGTGCTTACCACTATGAATGCAAGTGCAGTGAGTGATTTCCCCATGGTGTGCATTTGTTCTATTAGTCATCCACCTACTATGGCGGAAGTAGGGACAGATCAATCAAGAGTCACCACAAATATAAGGGAATAGGTCACGCTCTTGGGTTGTCCCTCCAAGCTCCAACTAGCACCTTGAAGATCATATTTGTTTCGAGACCTAACATTAATCTCAAAAGATCATATTAATCAATAATCAATAATATACTAGGAATGTCAACTATCCTAGTATAATCAATATGTTTCAATGTACTTATTTTACTTAGCATATTATGAAAGTATTAATTAATGAGTAACAATATGTTAATGAGTTCATAACTCTAGCATAATACAATCTATGTTTCATGAATATGAATAAGTATCAATAAGCTAGATATAATTTATATTCTAGCAATAATCAATGTCATATATGAGTACTAACTTTTATTAGTACATTATTGTAGTCATTAATGTTACTATTCAATGTTAACAATAATCAATGTTCAATCTTTTCAATCATCAATATTGTTATGAGCGTCAATAAGTACNATATTTAACAATTCAATCAATCAATCAATCAATGTGTTCATTTATCAATGTATTGAAGACAATGGTCATCTCGATGTCAATAAGGCTGGCCAAACCTGGGTAACACATAGTACCCACAATACCCCATGTCTGGGTCATAGATCAATGATTTGAGAATATCCCGGGATGAGATCGACACCCCACAATATGATCAATAATTTAGGAAAAACCCGGAATGAGATCAGCACCCCACAATATGATCAATGATTTGGAAATAATTCAGGATGAGATCAGCACCCCACAATACAGTCCATCGAGATACCAGTCTTCAATAAGTCAATTACAATCACAATCAATGTTTGTCAATTTTAAAGCCTAATTACGATTGTACATACAATTACGCTTCTAGGTGTGGTTCAATCAATTCTACAATCAGTACTAGAAGTACAATTCAATCATCAATATATATCATAATATTATTCAATAAATAACATTTAATCATAAATCATGATTATTATAAAAAAATATCTAACTTATGTTATCAACAATATCAATAAGACAATTAGCCATACCTATTTATCATTTAATAATGATCAATTAATTAATAATTGATAATCATCAATAAATAATTAATTAATGTATGATCATTAATAATTATCAATTATCAATTAACAATGATTCAATAATTATTAACAATTAAGCATAAACAATAACATATAATTCAATCACTAATTATTAAATTGTGATTAGTTCTTAAATGCACTACATATAATCGTAGTATAATCATTCTTTATCAATTCCATAAATCAATATTAATATAATTTAAAAATGACAATATTAGTGAACTCGATAATTAATACATAAAGATCCCTACCACATACCTCAATTTATTAGTCCATCGTTCTTCTACAATCCTCTTTTCCGAGCTCGTTGGCGGTGCTTTCTTTCTTTCTTTCTTTTTTTCCTTTCCTTTTCTTTTTCTTTTTCTTTTTCTCTTTCTTTTCTCTTTCTTTCTTCTCCATTTCTTTTCTTCCCTCTCATTTTTTCCTCTACCTTCCGCTCAACTGCCTTCAAGAGGATGGGAGGTGTGTTCCTTTAATAACACACCTCCCCTTCTCTCATTGGAGGAGGGGAAGGTGAGGGGCAGCAAAGCCCCCCTGCGTGATGTTGTGAGGCGGTGGGTATTTTATTTTTTTCTTCTTTTTTTAATAGATATTACATTCTATCCCCCTTAAATAAAAATTTGTCCTCGAATTTTCTCGATCAGTAAATATATTATGTTTCCATGACACTATTATGATAATTACAAACCACACACCGCTAAGTCCTTAATAGATCACAATAGCATGACATGAATTGCACAAAAGATTGACCACACAACACAATTAATGATCAAATGAATAAACTCAGAAAACTCAAGCAATCATGTTCAAGAAAAGAGACAACTAAAATTTATAATCAAGAATATGGAATAGTATACAAGTTTTATATCTAATTAACAATTCTTTACAACTCAAACTTATCAAAAGATACACAAAAAATTCAGAACATGGGTAAAGTTCATCCCAACAAGTATGGAACAAGAAAAAACTCTTCTAGATGTTGAAAAGAGGCTTAGCAAACTCCTTAACGGATGTCTTGATCTCGACTCCTCCTTGGTGATCCTTTGGAATAATTCTTTATTCTCTACGTTCTAGCTTGGGATGACGGCTCCTAGCATCCTTTCTCAAGTTGTATAGAGGAAATCATTTTATTCCCCCTCTTAGATTATGATTTCCTAGGGTTAGATGATAGTTGCATGTGAACCCGTCGATGAATATGCTTTTCGATCAATGGTGGCGATGGAAATCCCATGAAAACTCATCCAAATCCTCAGAAAGATGTTGTGTAATCGAATCTTTAGAGTCTTAGATCAAATACAAATCTTTCTGGCCATCAAATCATATCATTTTCGTCAATCTCTCATGGCCCGTGATAGGATTCCATGGCCAGTAAGTATATAACTCTTCAGAAAGTCTCATCGTCATGGCCCGTAATGAGATATCACGACCTGTAACTCGAGCGTTGAATGAATTTGCATCTTGATCTCCTTTTCTCTCATGGCCCATTATTTCTTTCACGGCCCGTGATGATGAACTTTGCGGTAATCAGTCATTGTTGTCGAGGTCGTGATAAATGGTGATAGTCCATGATACATGACTTCACAACCCGTAATATGGTTTTACGCCCCGTGAAGTATCTGATGGTCTGAATTGTTTCCGTTGTAAGGGTCATTATATGGCCATTGCGGCCGTGATCTCTGTCCTTACGGCCTGTAATGAATCATCACAGCCCATAACGGTTTGGATTGAAGTTACAATGTCCCTTGTAAAGGTCGTAATATGTGTGTAACGTCCCGTGATAGACTTCCCTTCAGCTTATCTTACTTTATCACAACCCGTCCCTTCAGCTTATCTTACTTCATCACGGCCCGTAATGATCTGTCACAGCTTGTGATGGCTCCCAATACTTTGATTTTCTTTCATGAGTAGCTTCTTTTGCGATGTCAGATACATTTAAACCTCTCCTTCAGCTAATTTCCTACAAAATAGCACCAAAAAGGAGTAGATTTCGAACTTGAAACAATATAAACTATTAAAGATAAAAATAGATGCATGCTATGCGAGAATGATTCAAAATCATGCCTAATGGAAGCCCAAAAATATGTTATACAATGCATGCATCAAACTCCCCCAAACCTGGATGTTTGCTTGTCCTCAAGCAATGTTTAGAGCAAAACTCAAAAAATAAAAAGGTTTCAATCATTGCTTCCACCCTGCAGCATAACTACTTTTTGACTGCCCTTCATTTATTCACTTATCACCAAAATATCTTTCCACTTTTCAAATAATCTCGGCCTCATAGATTTCTCGTACTTAAACAAATTTAAACTCCTTCAAGTCTAGCCCTAACATGTACCAATGATTAGTATATCAAATAAGAACATCAATATTGAAGACACAAGTGTATATGGAGCTTAATAAAATAGTTTGGTTTTCAGAATCTTGCTTCTTTGATTTTACTTTTTTTGGATTCTAGCCTTTACACATGATTGCACAAGAAGGTTCGTGTAGCAAACTTTCAACTGATGACTCCTAGACCAAATGACCTTTGAGCAATAGGTATTTGAAGCACCCCTCGAGCTTACTTGTCCGAGCTCTACCAAGTTTTGAGTTAAGGTTTGAATCACAGTAGTGATGTGACTGTTAATGCGTGTTTTCATATTGCACAAGGGGTCCGTGTAGCATGCTTTCAATCGATGGATCCCAGATCAGATGACCTTAGGTCACCAGGCATAAACCCTACGAATCTAGTTAGCCGAACCTTCTAAGGTTCCAGATAACACATGTCACAACCTCCTCATCTACATGATCTCAAATTTTTTTCATCTCATAAATAACATTTTTGCTGTAATAAGCTCGACATACACTTTATGGTTCAATAAAGAAGTAATTATTATCGATATTAACAAAGGATAGGAAGAACATAAATAAGAAATTATCGACTAAGTAACTAAAATTCTATTTGACAACAAACTACAATTCATCTTTTCCCAAAGTTCAGGTGATAAATGATAAACTAAGGTATTAAAATTTTGATATCTAATAGGATTTCTCCGAACATTACTCTAAAAAAAATAAAACTTCAAGGCATGAGAAAAATATTGATGTTTTGAGTTTTCAAAATTTTCAATTTTTTTCTAGGTTTTCAATAATATGATAATCATGCAATACAAGCATAGATGCATATGCAATACATAAAACAAATGCAGAACATAAGCAAATATGATGCATGAGAATGCAACTCCCCCAAGTTTAAACCTAACAAGGTCCTCAGTGTTTAGGCCTAGCCAAAGGGAGGGTACACAAATGCATGAAAAGAAAGTAGAAAATGACTCAAGAAAGTAGAAAAAAATAGGCACGACCAAGTCTACTCCTGTGGCGGCGGTGGCGGTGGCTAAGGGTGCTGGTAGAATAGCAGCGCTCCATAATGACCTTGGTCCACATGATAGTCGTGCATGCGTTGGACCATGTTCTCCGTCTTCTCCTGATGATCGCGGATGTCCCTGATGTCTCCCTGCATAGAAGTAAGAATGGAATTAATAGTAGAGAAGTCATAAGTCACAGGAACATTTGATGGGTCCATATCCATATAGGATGGCTGATCGTGCTGTGAAGGCTCTGGAACATGGCGAAGTGGGATAATCGGTGGAGGCCGAGGTGCTGCAGAAGGTAGTATGATCCAGTTGGCTTCATTTAAGGGGTCAAACCTCTTTTTCTTAGATCAATTATTTTGCCCCGTTGAATACCTCCAAGCTTCATAGCTTGGACACTGAGCGCGTCAAGGAATGAAGTGTCATGTACTGAGACAAGGTCCTCCATATCAAGCTTCAGGTGGTGGGCAATAGGAGTAATGATGACGCCGATCACGATTGTTCAATTGTCCTTCTTAGCTATTTTCTGAAATGTACGCGCCAGGAAAGCCCCACATTAACAAGTGTGTGGGTGGCCATGTAGTAGATGAAATAAAGCTCAGATTCAGTCATGGAGCCATCATTGTCGCCCCTCCTAAAGAGTGTGCTGGAGAGAACCTGTGCACATAGCGGAACACAAGGTTTTGAATCATAGTGCTCTTAGAAGTCTAGTAGTTGAGGTGTGTTGCCCCTGTGATCCTCCTCCAAAAGTCAACAACATCAAACTCCTTGGGAACTCACAGGTGACCCTCATTCGGGAATTTGTAAATAGAATTGAATTCAGCAAGGGTCAGCGAGAACTTTGTGTTAAACATCTAAAAGGCGTAGGAAGGCCTTATGTCCTCAGTACCATTCTTGACCTCCAAGGAGTTGAGAAATTCTATAGTGATGTCCTCAGAGGTGGGCCAGAACTAGCGGATGAAATTGTCGAGGCTGATGTAAAAAAGGATGTAGATGAAATCTCGTAGATTGTATTCCATCATCGTTGCGTCATGAGAGAATCTTGTGGGGTCAATCTGAAGCATGCTAAGGACATCATGTCATGCTTGGGTGGTCCAACTTTTTGAACACCATTTTGATAGGATTTGGGATCATGTCAGAAGCTGGATCCGGAGGCTGCTCTTCAGTAGGTGGTTCCTGTTGCAATCAGCGTGACGACATCTTCTTGTAGTGTGGACGGCTGGAGCTCGCCACGAATGTCATGGCTCGTGAAATTTGGTTACAGGTCATGAAGGACTGGATCGCGGGGTGTGAGATGCTGTAATGGCCGAGTCAAGAGCTTGAGTTTTGGTCTACAGAAAGTAACGTGCCATTATGCTGAGTTACGACCCGTAAAATGCTACATTGCGGCACGTAAAAGAAGCTGTGGGGTGTGAAGCGTGTGATTCGTCAATGCTGTAGAGGGTCATAGGGCGTGATGAGCATGTGATTAGTATATATAGAGAGAAGAATAAATGGGACATGATCTGGTGGTAGCGGCCGTGAACAACTGAAAGTGCATTCAATATGTTCAAATAATGGGTTGCGAAAGATATGCCGTGGGGCGTTATGGAGGTGGTAAGGACACGTTATGAGGCGTCATTGTTCGTTACGACGTGTCGTGGCCCGTTACGAGGAGTTAGATCATTTAATGGGGCATTTAAGTTGACCTTCGATTGCATCGTGATCCGTGATGCTCCATTGCGGGGCGTTAAATGCAAGTAGGTGGAGATTAAGGGCGTAGGTGCATTTATTCAGCTCGTACGGCCCGTTATGATAGTAACGACCCATGAGTCAGGTGAAATAGGGGGTGGCTTCATCTGAGCATTGTAACTTACGACCCATGATGGAATCTTACGACTAGTAATGACACAAGTAATGGTGTATGAATGGCCTCGTGATGGATGGAAATGGGTCGTGAATCAGGTAGTTTAAAGGTTTCTAGGATTGATTTTTTTTCATTACGGGTCGTGATCCAAAGTTATGACCTGTGACCAAGATGTAACGATGTAATAAGACAATCATAATAAATTCTCACGGGCTATGAGTCGAGTGTTTTCAGTTGGTGGTTGATTTCCAAGGATGACTTACGACCCGTGACATGTGGTCACGGTCATGACAAGTGGTCACGGGTCGTGACAAGTATATGACCTATGATGTTGTCCCTGGCGAGGCCGTAATGTGATTGTGATGGGTCATGAGTCATGTGTTTTGTTGTTCATAAGAATTCATTATGGCCCATGAATGTATATTACGATCCGTGACAAATTTGATGGCTCACAAAAGGTTCTACTATAAAGTCTGTTATGAGGTATCATGACTCATGAGTTTGAATGGAAACATCGGGCTTTAGGTATTACGGACCGTGATTTGGTATCACGCCCCATGATAGATTTGTAGTGCTGAACTTTACTTGTTACTAGCTGTGATACTTCTTACTGGGTATAACATCAGGTCTCACGAGTTGTGACATTGTATAACGGCCCGTAACCTAGTGTAGACAATTGCGAGGGCTAAAACTTTTGGGGTTTAAGGCAACCAAATGCCTTGTTGACTCGATAAAGACTCTAAGATGACTCAAGGAAAAGAAAAATCTAACTAGGGGGATAAGGTTTAGGCAGTTAGTTCTAATTTATAGTCTTTAACTTGACTTTGATTCCCTTCGCACTTATGGGTCATAGAGGTTCAAAAAACTAATCATTTCATTGGTTTGGCGGCCCAAGTAATGCTTCGCTCGATGTCCATTGACCTTGAACGTCTGTGAACCATCGAGTGTGGATAAATCTATCGCTCCATAGGGTGATAATGAAACAACTAGAAAAGGTCCAGACCATCTCGATTTCAATTTCCCTGAAAAGAGTCTCAACCTATTATTAAATAGGAGAACCTTTTGCCCTGGCATAAACTCAGTTTGTTTCAAATGCATGTCATGGAGTTTCTTAGTCCTCTCATACAATTTATTATTTTCATATGCATGGTGGCGAATTTCTTGTAATTCATTCAGTTTAAGTAACCTCTCACTCCTTGCCTTATCTATGTCAAAATTTAGAAACTTTGTGGCCCAGTATGATTTGTGTTCAAGTTCAACAGGTAAGTGGCAGGCTTTTCCAAAGACTAGTCTATATGGGGACATGCCAATGGGTGTTTTATATGCAGTCCTATATGTCCATAATGCTTCATCTAATCTCAGGGACCAATCTTTTCCCGAGGTGCTCATAGTTTTCTCCACAATTCGTTTTAGTTCTCTATTGGAAACGTCAACTTGTCCACAGGTCTATCCATGGTAGGGTGTGCTCAGTTTGTGTTTGACATTGAATTTTGCTAACATATTTTCTACCGTGTGATTGAAGAAATGGGTACCATTATCACTAATAATAGATCTAGGTGTGTCAAATCGTGTGAAAATGTTCTTTCTCAGGAAGTTGGCTACTACCTTGGCATCATTTGAGGGTGTGTCTTTGACTTCTACCCACTTTGAGACATAGTCAACCACCACCAGGATGTATTCATTTTTCATAGACCTAGGAAATGGTCCCATGAAATCTAGCCCCAAACATAAAAAAATATTGCAATGCAGAATATTATTTAAATGCATTTCATTCAGTTTAAAGGTGTTACTTATCCTCTGACATGGTCACAAGACTTATATTTGGCTCGGGCATCCTTGAAGATGGATGGCCAGTAGAATCCACACTCTAGTATCTTTGCTGCTGCGTGGTTTGACACGAAGTGTCCTCCTGCAACTCCATCATGACAATGCTTTAATATATCTTCAATCTCCTCATCTCTCATGCACTGCCTAATGATTTGATCTGCACAAAGCCTGAAAAGATATGGGTCCTCCTACTGATAGTGTCTGACATTAGAGAAGAATTTCTTCCTCTGTTGATGTGTCATCCCTTTCGGGATCTAATTACCTGCAAGACAGTTTGCAAAATCTGCATACCAAGGAGGAGGAGTGCAAACTTGTTTCACCATTAATAAATAAAATATCTTTTCATCTAGAAACTCTTCATGGATGTCAAAATTATCACATGGTGCTGATTCCAAATGAGAAAAATGATTAGCTACTAGATTTTCAGTTCTATTTTTGTCTCACTTCAACATCAAATTCTTGTAATAGAATGATCCAATGAATCAAGTGTGGTTTAGCATCCTTCTTTGTTATGAGGTGCTTTTTTGCAGCGTGATTTGTATACACAACAAATTTAGAACAAACAAGATAAGCACAAAAATTGTCAAAAAAACATATATTATCGTCAAGAATTCCTTCTCTGTTGTTGCATAGTTCAGTTGGGTTGGTGTCAAATTCTGGCTTGCATAGAAGATTGCCAAAAACGTCTTCTCTCTACGCTATCCTAGAACTGCTCAAATTTCTACGTCGGTCGAGGCACATAATCTCAAAAGATTCATTCCAATCCGGTGTGACAACCACATGTGCATAAATCAAACTCTTCTTAAGTGCATCAAATGTCATCATGCATTCAGCAGTAAACTCAAACTTAGTGTCCTTAAGTAGCAAGTTGGTGAGTGGTTTCGATATCTTTGAAAAATATTGAATAAAGCAGCGATAGAATCTTGCATGTCTCAGGAAACTTCTCACAACTTTTGACATTTGTAGGTGGTGAAAGATTGACTATCACATTTATCTTAGCTTTGTCTACTTCGATCCCCTTATTCGAGATTTTGTGGCCCAGCACTGTATCTTCCCGCACCATAAAATGACACTTCTCCCAGTTAAATGCCAATTAGGCATGATCTGTATACACAAAAACATTGGAACAAACAAGATAAGCACAAAATTTGTCGAAAAACATATATTACTGTCAAGAATTCCTTCTTTGTTGTTGCGTAGTTCAGTTAGGTTGGTGTCAAAGTCTGGCTTAAATAGTAGATTGCCAGAAACGTCTTCTATCTATGCTATCCTAGAACTTCTCAATTGCTACATCGGTCACGTGGCACATAATCTCAAAAGGTTCATACCAATCCTGTGCAACAACCATAGGTGGAGAAATCAAACTCTTCTTAAGTGCATCAAATGCCATCATGCATTCAGCAGTAAACTCTAACTTAATGTCCTTAACCAGCAAGTTGGTGAGTGGTTTCAATATCTTTGAAAAATATTGAATAAAGCAACAATAGAATCTTGCATGTCCCGGAAAAATTCTCAAAACTTTGAAATTTGTAGGTGGTGAAAGATTGACTATCACATCTATCTTAGCATTGTCTACTTTGATACCCTTATTCGAGATTTTATGGCCCAACACTATATCTTCCCGCACCATAAAATGACACTTCTCCCAATTCAATGCCAATTAGTTTCCTCGCAGTGATGCAAAACTAGGTTCAAGTAATTCAAAAAATTATTAAAAGAATCTCCAAACAATGTAAAATCGTCCATAAAAACTTTAAGAATGTGTTCATTCATGTCGGAGAAGATGGACATCATGCAACACTAAAAAAGTTGCTGAAGCTTTGCACAATCTGAACGACATCCTCCTGTAGGCAAATGTTCCATAGGGGCATGTGAATGTCGTCTTCTTCTGGTCCTCTAGTGCCATAGTAATCTGGTTGTATCCAGAGTAGCTGACCAAAAAGCAATAGTAGTCATTTTCTGAAACACGCTCCAACATTTGGTCAATAAAAGGTAAAGGAAAATGATCTTTTCGTGTCGCTTTATCTAACATGATAGTCGATACAAACACGCCAGCCAGTCATGGTTCATTGAGGGGAACTAATTCATTATTTTTGTTACTTACCACCGTGGTTCCAGTGGTGCATGCATTTTACAACATATTTTAGGGCTTGCATTAGGCATGATTTTGAGTTATTTTCACATAACATCATCTATTATATTTTTATTTGTTTATATTTGTTCAAGTCCAAAATCTACTCTTGTTTGGTGTTATTTAGAAGGAAATCACTTGGCGAGGGCTGAAATGGACCCAACACTGAAAAAGGACTTGTTCAAGAGGAGGGAATCAATATTCAACAACTATCATGGGCCGTGATAGCATGTTACGGGCCGTGATAGCATGTTACGAGCCGTGATGAAGCAAGAGACATCGAAGAAAGTCCATAACGAGTCATTAGGATCATATCACTACCTTTACCGAGGCGCTGCAACTTCCAACTCAGATCATTATGGGTCGTGAAGACCTATTACGGGTCGTTATGATGAAGATCACAACCACAATACATGTATTACGACCTTTACAGAGCATCCATTCAACCTTCAAGTACCTCACGGGCCGTAACACCATGTTACGGGTCTTGAAGGCAGATATCACGAAACGTCACAGTGCATCACGACCTTGGTAGAAGCAGTTGAGTATTGGAGTTCAATGTTACGAGCCATGATCTCTATTTATGGGCCGTAAGAGAGAATAATTTAAGATGCACAACTATTCAATACCCGAGTTACGTGCCGTGACATATCATCACGGGCCGTGACGACCTCAGAAATTCTAGAGAAATCTATACTTACGGTTCGTGATATCCTGCACGGACCATGACGAAGGTACGCGGATTTATAGATTCGAGATTTTGACATGATTTGACAGATAGAAAGATTGGGATTTGATCGAAGACTTTAAAGATTGAATTCTATTATATTTTTTTGAGGATTTGGATAAGTTTTTATTGGACTTTCATCGTCACCATTGATGGAAAGGAAGAATTGATCCAAGGGTCCACACACAACATCATCCAACCCTAGGAAACCCTAGAGTATAAGAAGACTTCATCTGAAAATCTGAAAGAGAGAGGCTAGGCTGGGGATACTAGGCTATGCTAGAGATCTAGAGCTGTCAACTAGAGGAAAAACACCATAGAACAAAGGTTATTTCGAAGTACTGCTGAAAAGGAGTCGGATCATACATCCATTAAGGAGTTGTTCAACATCTTCTCAACATCCAGAAGCGTAATCACTTGTTCCATACTTTGTTGGGACGAAATATTTTATGTAATCGAGACAACCTATTCTGAATCTTCTATGTATTCGTTTTTATTCTTTGATATTATTGCTATTGTAGAATTTATATAACTTTCGAGACTTTTAGTTGAATCATTTCTTCATGAACATGTTTGCTTGAGAATTTTGAGTTTGATTGATTGATCATTAACTGTGTAGTGTGGTCAACTTATTTGCAATTCATGTCCTGTGGTTTTGATCCGTTAAGGACGTTGTCGTTTGTGGTTTATTTGGTCAACCCGTTAAGGGTGGTTTAATAGTTTAGGGAGACATCTTACTGCATCTTATATTTTCTTCCTGAGGATAGACCCGTTAAGGGGTATTCTCTGGACTGTTTAATATAAGATAGGTGAGTTACCCCGTTAAGGGAATTCATAACTTAGTTTTTGCCTAACCATCTAAAGACTCAATAATTGATTTTCATATTAAATACGTATGTTGTACAAGGTTTTGAGTACTCGTCTTGAATTTAGTATTTGTCTAGGCTCTAGTCATCATCCCATATTATTACTCTTATTATTTATATTTACATATTATTAAGTCTCCGAAACACCATCTTGAACTCAATGTTAACTGCTATTAGCCCTGAATTCTGATTAGATAGTTAAATAATTCATCGTGGGATCGACAACTTTTACTCTTATACTCTATTACTTGAATGACTATTGCACTTGCTAGCATCGAATTGCCTGTGTTCACATTTTTCGCATCATCCACCCTTCTTGGGTACTACCTGCAATGGGCTTATCCAGGGGTTGCCAGTTATTGAGTAGATCACTCCGGCATCCAGTAACTTAATGATCTCTTTCTTCATAACCTCCTTCAGTGTCATATTAAGCCTTCACTGAAATCAAGCTGAGGGCTTTGCATCATCTTCCATTAAGATCTTGTGCATTCAAATTCCTGTGAAATGCCCTTTATGTATGCAATTGACTAGTCAATGGTTGTCTTGTGTCTCTTCAACACTTCCAAAAGTTGTACCTCCATTTAAGAGGTAAGGACCGATGATATTATTACTGGATATGCATGTCCTTCTAGAAATGCATACTTCAAGTGTGCCGGCAACTCCTTCACCTCTGCTGCCTTTGGCAAGTTTCTTTTTTTATCTCTAGGATGTTGTTGTCTTTCGTCCTTAATGTCTTCTTTTTCTGCAGTCTCTGTTGTTTCTCCACCTTCTCAAGTAGCTCTTCCTCTTTGCTTATTGTGTCCTGAAGTGCATCTGAAATTAACTCATCAAATTCGACACTAATATCATCCTCAAAAGTATCTATAGAACAGTAGGAAGAATAATCTATGGCATGTTTATGAGCATTATTAATATCAAAGATTAAATCTTCATTGTTGACTCGGAATGTAAGCTTTTCCTGCTGGACATCTATAAGTGTATTTCCTGTCATCAGGAAAGGTCCTCCCAGAATGATTAGTGCATCCCTCTCAACATCTATTTCCAGAATGATAAAATATGCTTGAAAGATGAATGTGTAGGATCACTTGGCACCAAGAGCATAGTTCAGTTGGGTTGGTGTCAAATTCTGGCTTGCATAGAAGATTGCCAAAAACGTCTTCTCTCTACGCTATCCTAGAACTGCTCAAATTTCTACGTCGGTCGAGGCACATAATCTCAAAAGATTCATTCCAATCCGGTGTGACAACCACATGTGCATAAATCAAACTCTTCTTAAGTGCATCAAATGTCATCATGCATTCAGCAGTAAACTCAAACTTAGTGTCCTTAAGTAGCAAGTTGGTGAGTGGTTTCGATATCTTTGAAAAATATTGAATAAAGCAGCGATAGAATCTTGCATGTCTCAGGAAACTTCTCACAACTTTTGACATTTGTAGGTGGTGAAAGATTGACTATCACATTTATCTTAGCTTTGTCTACTTCGATCCCCTTATTCGAGATTTTGTGGCCCAGCACTGTATCTTCCCGCACCATAAAATGACANTATCTTCAATATAGCCGTTGCACACTTTTTCCCTTTGATTTGACACAAGAAAACTAGTTTTTGGGACTTTCCGGCTCGCTAACGGTCGACCGCTCCATCCACCTATCGACCGTTCTGCCAAATATAGCCGTTGGAATTGCACTGGGCGACCGCTACTCTTGAGTCAGCTTGGCAGACTTGCACTCTTTTGATCATAACTCTCTGCACCGATATCCGATTGATGCAATTCTTGATTCTTTGGAAAGCTGAAAAAGTTATCTACATTTCATATCTTAAATCAGATGGGAAGAAGGCCAAACATTGATGTAAAGTTCAGTAAATATAATTTTACCTTAAACTTACAGACCTTCACTATTTCGTATATAATTTTTTGTATAGATATCGAAATGAGACGATTCTTGAATATAAAGAAAGACAACAAAATTATATCTAATTAATGTATTCATGTCTCAACCTAGATCTTAAGGGATCATAGTTAAATATCAACTTGAACTTCAGTGTATATAATTTGACTTTAAAACTTTCACACACGTGTCCCTATTCTAATATGTGCACATTATCTTTTCCAATATTTTCATAAGGTTTTCATCATAAAAAGAATACAAGTATGACATTAAATCATAAAGTCATATTTTCAACAGAATGTATCCACCTTGACGAGAACATCTTCTATTAGTCCCTTTTGCCTCTTTACAGATTGATTGGCTATTTGCAACAGTACCAAAGTTGGCTCCAATTCTCCATACCCTAACTTGAAAAACACAGAGTAAGGCATCAAATTAATACTTGACCCAAGGTCACATAATGCCTTCGTGCAGTGATAGTCACCAATTGTGTAGGGATTGTGAAGCTCCCTCGATCTTTCCTCTTGAGCAGTAGTTTATTTTCATGTACCACACAATATTGCAGTGTCAGTGTCACCACTCCCTCAGCTTCAATCTTGTGTTTTATGCTTCATGAAGTCCTTGAGGAACTTAGCATATGTAGGAATATTCTATAATGTTTCATGAAATGTAATGTTAATGTGCAATTATTTAAATATTTCAATGAATTGAGAGAATTGCTTATCTAGTTGTTCTTTTCTATACTTTTGGGGATATGACAGATTCTGTTGAGCTCTTCTTCTCCTCATGTGTGGCTGGTGCAGAATTTGTAACCACTCTCTTTTGAATCTTAGGTTGTTGCTCGATACTCTCCTTGCCTTGTGATGCGACTTTTTTTGACCTATATCAAATCTTTGGCAACAGAGCCAAAAACTTGATGTGTTCTAAATACACTAGCAAGCGCACTAGTCGTTCAAGTAATAAAGTGAAAAGAGTAAGGATGTCAAACCCATGAGGAATAATGTTACCTAGCCTTATCTAATCCCAAAAGTAATAGATAAAAGATTTAATTTCAGTTTTGATTAGAAAATAAAAGATAAGAAAAGATAAAATTTCAGAGATGAGGTCAGATAAGATCAATTCAAGTTGGAAGATTAGAAATCTCTCACCACTAAATCAGATTGAACATAGTTGTTTCTAATGATGGATTAAGAATTTCCTAAAGTATGATCCTCTAAACAGACGCAATCACCTACCCTAGGTTCAGATTTGTTGAGGACGTTCAAGCGAATCCACCCCAAACAATTCCTAATCTAAGATTCTTTAATGTTGCAGTTCTTAAACGGTTGACCGCTTAAGCAAGACCAATCAATAGGCCACACAATCTGAATCTCCCGCGAGTAGTCCAGATTATGACACGACTTTCTAGGACTTAGAATTCAAATATGAATCTCTCCTAATGCTCAGGCCAATGAAATCAATTACACTAAACAATCAATAATCAAACTTCAAGATCATCACAGAGAAAAGAAAGCATTACAAACAACAATCGTGTTCTAAAAGAAACAAATCACTAAGATTCAATCTCAAATAGGGTTCAAAAGTTCCTAACAAAGATAACTAAACAAATGAAAATAGTTCTTCCAAAGAAAATAAGAAATCAAACTATAGATCTCTGAAAAAGATCTTCAATGTCTTTGCTCTTCTTTCGCCTCCAAAAGATCTGAAATTGGCTCAAGACTTCAGGTAGATCTCTCTGGATTCTCCTCTTCAAATTCGTCTCTCCATTCTCTGTAGAATAATCTGAATATATCTGTTTTGTATATATCATATATTTTGCTTCAGCCTCCTTTTTATACCTTAGGGTTTCATAGTAATCTGCAGTAATCTCTTGATCTCGATCAATGACTGTGATAGAATCCCTTTAAAACTCCTTCAAATATGATAAATAATATTTCCTTTTGATCCCCAAAGAGTTTGGATAGGTTTAGAAATATTTTCCCATCGAAATTCCTCAAGATTCGAGTTTGAATGAAAACGGACGAAACTGCGCGTGCTATTATGGGCTGTAACAGGGTCTATCACGGCCTGTGATAAAGTGTTGTGGCCCTTGAAAAACCATATCACAGCCCGTGATGAATGGTAACGGCCCGTAACTCAGGGATGACCCTGGAACGCATTTTCCATGACTTACGACTCGTAACTTCATGTAACGACCCGTAACACCTAGGAATTCGGAATTGGAGCTTCGGAAAGGGTCGTAACGGAATGTGACGGTCATGATATTTATCTTTACGGCCCGTAATGAGTCATAACGGCCCGTAACAGCGAGTCGAAGTTGAGCATTAGCCTATGGATAGGTCGTGATGCTGCATACCTCGTGACGGCTGAACTGCTGCTTTTATACCTTCATCACGGCCCGTCATGATCTGTCATGGCCCGTGATGAGCACTAAAAATTGATTTCCACCCAATAAATGCGCGCATTTGTGAGTTAGTTCCAGTTCTTAACCTTTTCAGTTGATTTCCTACAAAATATTCACCAACAAGAGTAGAATCATGACTCGAAAGAATATGAACAAATAAAGAATAAAATAGATGCATGCGATGCCAAAATGACTCAAAATCATGCTTAATGCAGGCCCTAAAATATGTTATAAAATGCATGCATCACATACCCCAAAGCTTAAGATCTTGCTTGTCCTCAAGCAAGCACAAAGGAAGACTCAAGACAATTCTATCATAATCAATATACTGTAGACCAATACTCTTCTCCTACCACCCTCTTACATGTACATCACAAGAGCCTATCACCTTTCCCCCAAGTCAAGCAACATAGAATTTTTGAATCTTAAACATATTTGAACAATCTAAATCTCAGCCTTATGCAAAATAAAATAAAGTCTATCAAGTAAGATCATGAGTATTGAATATGCAAGTACCAAGTAGGCTTATACTTTTTCTTAATAATCAATTTTTTTATGCAAGTTTTCATATTCAAACAGGATTCACAGGGAAGTCCATGTAACGAGCTTTCAACCGATGGATCCCAGGCCAGTTGGCCTTAGGTCACCAGGATTAAAGGGTCCCCTACGAGTGTACTTGCTCAAACATTCCTAGGTTCTGTGTAAAGAGTTGAATTAGAGAGAAATCAAGTTGATACTTAAGTAATTCTTCATATTGCACATGGTGGTCCGTGTACTGGGCTTCCAACTGATGACTCCCAAGCCATATGACCTTAGGGCAACAGGTATTAAGAAACCCCTCGAGCTTACTTGCCCGAACTCACCAAGGTTCCAAAGAATACTTAAGAATCAAATTGTTCCTCTGAATTTTTCATATATTCAATTTTCAAATAATGCAATTTTTTTTCAAACAATTTTTTTTTTCAACTAATTTTTTTTATGATAAGCCCAAAAGATACTTATATTCAATAAAATTGCTATCACTCTCAAGATAAATAAATAAGACTATAAAATGTTGAGCAAGACTATAGTCTAACAATCCATAGTTCTAAGTAACATGACTCAAGTTTAAGTATTCAAGTCTCAAATAATAAACAATAAATAGAGTAGCAATTGAATTTCATAGATCTACAAGACGTCCTCGATTTTGACAAGATAGACAATATGATGTTAGCAAGGGATAATAAGATGTAAAATGATATTTCTTTGGATTTTTGAATTTTTGAATTTTTTTTTGGTTTTTTAATAATATGATGATAATGCAAAACAAATATGAAAAATGCAAAACCTAAGCAAATATGATACATGATAATGCAACTACCCCCAAGCTTAAACTGAACACTGTCCTAAGTGTTTAGGCTGAACCGAAGGGAGGTACAAATGCATGAAAAGAAAAAAAAAGTAAAAATGACTAAAAAAATAAAAAAAGAACAGACACGACCTGATCTACTCCTGTGGCGGCGTGTGGTTGGAGTTACTTGTAGAAAAGATACGCTTCGTAATGACTGGTCCATATGATAACCGTATATGCATCAAACCATAATCTCCATCCTCTCCAAATGATTGCGATGTCTCCCTGCATAGAAGTTAGAATAGAATATATAGCAAAGAAATAAGTTACCGGAACAGTTGAATGGTTCATAGACGATCTTGTTGGGAGCTCTAACTCGCCATGATGGTCACAACCCGTGACAGATTATCACGGGTCGTGAAACAATGGATCCCAGGGCGTGAAGTGCTGTAACGACCAAGGTAGGAGGCAATTTCTGAAATAGCCGCATGTAACGGGCCATGATATGAAGTTACGACCCGTGAGATGAGGTTTTGTGGCGCGTGATGGGTATTGCGGGGCGTGAAGGTTGGGTCAGGATGCACAACTAATGGCTGGCGATAATGTTCATCACGACCCGTTATTGAATGTAACGACCCGTAAGTCAGGTAAAAACATGGTAGCTCATCCGGACAAGGTGACTTACGAATCGTGATATAGTCTTATGGCTCGTAACAAAAGTTGCGGTGTTATAAGATGGTCGTGATGAAATTTCATGGGTCGTGGGTCGGGTATTTTTCAGGTGGAGATTCTGCTAGATGACTTAAGGCCGGTGACAGAGTGTCACGACCCGTGATGATTTGTGGATGTCTCGTCTTCTAGGTGTTACGACCCATGAGATCGTGTCACGCCTCGTGATGAGGTGTTGCTGGCCGTGATGGCTTATTGTGGGGTGTGACCTCATGTTTCACGACCCGTGATGGAAGAAGGCAGGTTTTGATGTTCAAAATTTTTTACCGAGGCAACCAGATGCCTAATTGATGACCAGGACTAGGATGATTGGATGACTGGAAAAGAAAGGCGTTTGTTGGAGATTGCTTGCTTGTGTTATGGCTAGAAGTTCTTGAAATATTCTGCGATGAGTCTGATAGCTCCTTTGTGCTCAGAATTCTCCTTTCTTCACCTAGGACCTGGTCACAACAAAACTTGAAGAAATTCTTTAAGAGATCATAAAACAAATAACCTAACTAAATCAAATGAAAACTAAAAGAAAAGAGAGAATTGGGTTGCCTCCCAACAAGCGCCATTATTTAACGTCGTAGACTCGACGCTTCCAATTGATGTTTAATTCTGAGAATGAGGGGAATTGCGAGTGATTATGTACCCAATTGTCTCTACCTTGTGGTAACCCTCTGTAGTGATTTTTGCTTTGCCCTTGTTTTGTGTTTTCAGATTCTTCTCTAGCTGATTTGAAGATGGGCTCTTTGGTCGCCATTGTTTGGATGAACTTGGTGCATCTGATCTTGATGGTGGGGGTGGTGGTGCTGGTGATGACAATGCAGATGGTGTCCCTCTCTCCTGTGGTGGTGGATGAATAGGAGCTGAAGCTGTAATGATTGGAATTTCCAAAGGTGAGCTCCTCCTTCGGACTTTTCCATCCTCAATAATGTATTCGCTTGTCTCCTTTACTCTCCACTGAGTAGTCCATCTCTGCTGATATTGTCTCCTAGATCTCCACCTTCTTTGATAAAAGTTATGTTGGTGGTATGGACATATGATTGTTGGTGATCCCTCAGCAGCTCCTTGAGATGCAGCAATTTGAGAAGACAACTGCGCAACTTGCTTCTCTAATGCTTGAAATTTTGACTCCATGTGTTCAAATTTGAGTTGAATTTCTGCTGACTGGAGAGGAGGAAGATCATGAACTACTTTATTGTGATCTTTTATTTGTGTCAATTGGGCCTCCAAGTTGTTGATAAGTTGATCTTGCTGGATAATTTTTTGTTGAATTGTGGATACAACTTGACTAAGCATGTCCTCCAACTTGACCCTTGACTCAATTGATGATTTGAGGACACCATCTGTCTCTACATTGTGTCCTTTGATTCAGCAATTTGAGAAGAAAACTACGCAACATGCTTCAGTAATGCTTGAAATTTTGACTCCATGTGTTCAAATTTGAGTTGAATTTCTGCTGACTGGAGAGGAGGAAGATCATGAACTACTTTGTTGTGATCTTTTATTTGTGTCAATTGGGCTTCCAAGTTGTTGATCAGCTGGTCTTGTTGGGTAAATTTTTGATGAATTGAGGATACAACTTGACTAAGCATGTCCTCCAACTTGACCCTTGACTCAATTGATGATTTGAGGACACCATCTGTCTCTAGCATGGCAAGTGGATCATTTGAAATGTCCTCTTCTTAAGTATGATGTGATTGTTGGCTGGTGTTTTTTCCAGGAATATTAATTCCAACTTGAATGATTTGAGGTGTGTCTTCCAGTTGATGGCTTGATGATGCTTCACACTTTTCAAGTTTGGCTCCTCCATGGACTCCATCTTGTTTTGAAATTTTATTCTTACCCTCAATTTGTGCCTTTGATTTTCCTTGCTTCTTCGCCATTGAGGGTACTTAATCTCAAGTTACTAATAAAATTAGACAAGTAAATTAACGGCAACGACGTCAAAAACTTGATGCGACTTTTTTGACCTATATCAAATCCCTGGCAAAGACGCCAAAAACTTGATGCGTTCCAAATACACTAGCAAGCGCACTAGTCATTCAAGTAATAAAGTGAAAAGAGTAAGGATGTTGAACCCATGAGGACTAATGTAACCTAGCCTTATCTAATCCCAAAAGTAATAGATACAAGATTTAATTTCAGTTTTGATTAAGAGATGAAAAGATAAGAAAAGATAAAATTTCAGAGATGAGGTAAGATAAGATCAAATTAGGTTGGAAGATTTAGGAATCTCCTACCACTAATCAAATTGAATAGAGTTGTTCCTAATGATGGACTAAGAATTTCCTAAAGTATGATCCTCTAAACAGACGCAATCAACTATCTCAACTTCAGATTAACCGGGACGTTCAAACGAATCCACCCTAAATCAATCTAAACCTAAGATGCTTTAACAATGCAAAACTTAAACTGTTGACCGCTTAAGCAAGTCCAATTAACATGCCACACAATCTGAATCTCCCGCGAGTAATCAGATTGTGACACGAATTGCTATGACTTAGAATTCAAAGATCAATCTCTCCTAATGCTCAGACTAATGAAATTAATTACACTAAACAGTCAATAATCAAACTTCATGATCATCACAGAGAAAAGAAAGTATTAAAAAATAACAATCGTGTTCTAAAAGAAACAAATAACTAAGATTCAATCTCAACTAGGGTTCAAAAATTTCCTAAGACAAATATCTAAACAAATAAAAATAGTTCTCACAAAAGAAAGAAAATGAAACTATGGATCTCTACAGAAGATCTTCAACTCTTTGCACTTCGCCTCCAAAAGATCTGAATTCTGCTCAAGGCTTCAGGTAGATCTCTTTGTCTTCTTCTCTTCAAATTTGTCTCTCCTCTATAGAATAATAATATGAATATCTCTTGTATCTAATATATGATATATTATATATCCTTTTTATACCCTCTAGATTAGGATTTCAAAGGAATCTGCAGTAATCCTCTGATCTCGATCAATGGTTGTGATTAAATCCCTTTAAAACCTCTTCTAAATCCTCAGCAGTGTCTCTCAATCAATCATCTAGAGTCCTGGATCAAATAGAAGTCTTCCCGGCCATCAAATCTTATCAAATTCGCGAATATATCAAATTGCGGCATTTTCTCACGGCCTTTACAGAGTGTAATGGCTCGTAAGTATATGATTCTTCCTCTGGTCTGCATCCTTCACGACCCGTGATAGAAAGTAACGGCCCGTAAATCGTGCACAAGCCGGTTCTCCCGAGGCAAATTTTCATACTTACGGCCCGTGATGGATCATCACGGCCCGTAACAGTTGCTGTAGCTTCGGCACCGCTTTGGCATACGTCGTGATATGTTGTAACGCCTTGTTATTTGCTTGGTAACAGCCCGTAACCAGCCGTAATGGCCCGTGACGTATTGTTCCTGAGTTGGGAGCTTTTGGCCAAGGTCGTAATGCTTTATAGCGATCGTGAAAACCATTGTCACGGCCCGTAATGCGTTATAACAGCCCGTAACGACTTGAACTTGGGTCTGCTGCAGTCGTGATGCTGTAATGGCTCGTGATGGCATGTTTTAGCTTCTTTTATACCTTCATTATGGCCCGTAATGACTTGTCACGACCCGTGATGGGCACTGGAAATTGAATTCATCTTTGTAAATGCATGCTTTTGTGAATTGCTTCCAGCCTTTAGCCTTTTCAGTTGATTTTCTGTAAAATAGTCACCAACAAGAGTAGAATCACGACTTGAAACAATATGAACAAATAAAGACTAAAATAGATGTATGCGATGCCAAAATGACTCAAAATTATGCCTAGTGCAGGCCTTAAAATATATTATAAAATGCATGCATCAAATACCCCCAAGCTTAAGATCTTGCTTGTCCTCAGGCAAGCACAAAGGAAGATTCAAGACAATTCCATCATAATCTACATCTTGTAAGACCAATACTTTCCTCCTACCACTCTCTTACATGTGCATCACAAGAGCCTATCGCCTTCA
>LTAE01007247.1:0-16795 GCA_001647135.1 Pontederia paniculata
TCCCCTTTTATATCTTTGGTCGACCGTTCATCCTTTTGCTCCTCTTCACATGCATTCTCCTTCAATATTGGTCGACCACTTCATATGCTTAGGACACTGCACACACAGTGTTCTTCTGATATTTCTTCTGTGTGCATAGGTCATCCATTCCTTTAGTTTCGGTCGACCTTTCATATTCTGAACTTGACTATCCTATTTCAGAAATTAGCTCAACAAGTTCATTAGTACAAACTAAGTTCCCTTACAAATTTGTGATCATCAAAATAATCTCGAGATTCTAGATTCAACATTGTTTTCCTAGACTATTAAACCACCTTTAACGGGTTGATCTAATAGACCACAAACGACAACGCCCTTAACGGGTCAGAATCGCAGGACACAAATTGCTTCAACTAGGAAGTCAATAATCAGTTCTACAAAGTTTATGAACTAACAGAGGAACCAAAATTGGAGAAAAGCAACGCACTCAACAATCATGTTCGTGAAGAATCAATTCAACTAAAAGTATCGAATGTTATATAAGTTCTGCAGTAGCAAATAAGATCAATGAATAGAACTAACACAAAATATTCAGAATAGGTTTTGATTACAAAATTCGTCTCAATGCCGTGTGGAACAGAAGATACTCCTCTGGATGTTGAGAAGACAATGGACAACTCCTTAACGAATGATGATCTTTCTCCTCCGCAGCCCTTCGGATTAGTCTTTGTTCTCTGGCTTCAAGGTACAAAATGACGGCTCCTCGCATGCCTTCTCAGGTTCAAGATGAAGTCTCTTATATCCTCGGGTTTCTTAGGGTTGGATCAACATTACATGTGAACCCTTGGATCAAATCTGATCCTCGATCAACGGTGATGATGAGAGTCCAATAAAACTTATGCAAATCCTCATAAATATGATAGGAATCCAATCTTTAAAGTCTTTAATCAAATGCTAAACTTTCTGGCCGTCAGATCATCTCGGAATCGTGAATATATCAAACTACGTACCTTTATCACAACCCGTAATAGGATGCCACGACCCGTAAATGTAGATGTCATCATGATTCCTCATATCGTCATGGCCGTTACATAAAGTCACGACCCATAACTCGGGCTCAGGGTAGTTGCTCTCTGATTCTTCATCTTACGACCTGTAAAGATTGATAATGGCCCGTAAATGTCTGGACTTGTAAAATTGCCACTATTGTTAAGTTCGTGATATGAAGTAATGCTCCTGATATCCGTCTTCAGAGTTGGTCTGGAGTTGTAACTGCAGAGCTTCGGAAAGTGGTCGTGATACGCGCGTCGCGGTTGTAATAACCTTCATAACGGCTCGTAACTTATGGTCACGATCCGTAACACGTTAACTAGAATATGTATTGCTTTCGGCATAGGTCATGATACGATGTTTATGACTCGTTATTGACTTCGCTGCTGCTAATTCTGAAGCATCACCGCCGTAAAATATGGTCACGGCTCGTGATGGCTGCAGGGTATTGATTTCTCTCTCCCGAGCACGTCCATTTGCGATATTCAGTTGATTTCGATCATTCTTCCACCTTTCCATGTGATTTCTTACAAAATACACCAAACAGGAGTAGATTCCGAACTTGGAAGAATATCATCAAATAAAATAGAAAATAGATGCATGCACTTATATATTGACTTAAAATAATGCCTAATGCAAGCCGTAAAATATGTTGTAAAATGCATGCATCAACGCCTCTACAATGCGCACCTCCCCTCTGACGCGCCCCACCAACGCGCCGTCTCGACGCGCCCTTGTGATGCGCCCCTCTGACGCCGCCATCTAACACGACATGATGACACCCTGCACCGATGCAGGCCGTGTCCCTCTCCAATGATACGCCCTTCCTCCGTCGCACTTGACGCGTCCCTCCGACGTTGCTTCCATCACGTTGCGACTACACCGACGCGGGCGTGTCCCGCCTCTTCGACGCGGGCCGTGTCTCGCCTCTCTGACGTGGACCGTGTCTTGCCCCCTCTGACGCACCCTTCCAGACAGACCGTGCACTCCAACACAGCCGTGTCGTATCGACACGGATTGTATTGTCTGACGACACGGACCATGTTGCGTGATGCGCCAAGATGACTTCGGCTTCTCAGAACTCTGCCTCTATGATTTCTTCTGATCCACTTGCATTCCTTACGGGTTCGCCATCTCTTGGACGGATTCACCATGCGCTATCCATTAAACTAACTCCAACTAATTATCTTCTTTGGAAAATGCAGTTTCTCCCTTTGCTTCGTAGCTTTGATCTCTACAGATTCATTGATGGCACCTTTGTTTGCCCGCCATCTATGACAGTTGCCTCTTCAACCGTGTCTCCTAGTTCTGCTTCTACTAGAACACCTAATCTGGCGTATACCGAATGGGTTCACAAAGATCAACGTATACTCAGATGGATCATTTCTTCCCTTTTTGAGGAAGTACTTCCTCATGTGATAGGATTGGACACATCTTATTTGGTATGGAGTTCTCTTCATCAGGCCTTTGGTGCTCCTTCTCATACAACAATTTTACAACTAACTATGCAGATGCAATCTCTCAAGAAATGAGATAATTCAATAGCCTCTTATCTACGACAATTGAAATATCTCGCAGATGAACTGGCAAGCAGCAGGTCACTCGGTTTTTACTCCTCAATTCAATGCCATTGTGTTTCAAAATTTGGGATAAGATTTTAGTGATGTTGTTGCATCTCTATCATCTAGACTAGAACATATTTATTATTATGAACTTCACAACATTCTTGTTAGCCATGAAATTCGACTTGCAGTGATGCATCCTCTAACTGACACAATTTTTACACAAATTGCCAATTTTTCATCAATGACTTATGTGCCTTCATCTAATCGAAGTCGTGGACGGGATCTGGCAAAGGACGAGGTCGTCCTGCTGCCCCAAGATGTGATCCTTGCCTTGTGTGTGGTCTTCATGGGCATAGTCCGTACAAGTGCAGGTTTCGTCATCAAGGATCAATACCTACTCCGACCTCTACAACCTTATCAACACCACATGCATACACGGCTTCCACTATGGTGCCCACTGGTTATTCTTCCCCATTCCTTCCAGCACTAGGTACTTATAGTGACTGGATTCCTAACACTGGTGCAACACATCATGTCGCGTCGGACCTACAATCTCTACATACAACAACACCTTACTGTAGATTGGAGCAAATCCAGGTTGGAAATGATATGCATTTAGGTATCAGTCATATTGGACACTCCTCTCTTCCCTCATGTGGTTCTCCTCTTCTACTTTGTAATATTTTATGCGTCCCTTCCCTGTCCAAATCCTTATTATCTATTTCTCAATTTACCACACATAACAATTGCTATTTTGAATTTCATCCTATTTTTTTTGTTGTCAAGGATTGTCATACGCACAAAGTCCTGCTTCAAGGCCCCAATAACATGGACTTTATCGCCTCCCTCAAGCTTCGGTATCGAGCATATCTCCATCTGCCCTCCTCTCCGCACTTCAATGTCACAACCGTCTTGGTCATCCAGCATCTCAGACTGTCCGCAAAGTCTTGCATTCTCCTTCATCAGGTTCCAGCACCTCATATTTCTCGTCCATCCTCTCCTGTGATGCATGTCATCTTGCAAAGTTCTCTCGCCAACCGCTTCCGTCAGTCGAGTTATGTAGTAGTGTTCAATTAGATCTTGTTTATGTTGATGTTTGGGGCCCTGCTCCACTTTTATCTTCTCAGGAACATCGTTATTTTGTTTTGTTTTTAGATGTCATTCAAAATTTATTTGGTATTTTCCGCTTTATAATAAATCTGATGTCAAAATGATTTTTCTTTCCTTTCAAGCATTGGGTTGAACGCCAATTTTTGCATAAGATTCGTTATTTTCATTCTGATTCTGGTATAGAATTTAGAGCCCTTCAATCGCATTTCATCTATTGTGATATTCAACATCGTTTAATTTGTCCTCGCATTCATGAGCAAAATGGTGCCATTGAAAGAAAAAATCACCATGCCACTGAAATTGTTTTAGCATTGCTTATCCATTCTCATGTACCTCATCATTTTTGGCAATTTTTCTTTTGAAACTGCAATTTATTTAATAAATCTATTACCTTCTATGTTGTTAGATGATATCTCTCCTTTTGAAAAACTTTTTAATAAGCCTCCATCTTACACGTTTCTGAAAACTTTTGGATGTGTTGTTTATCCTTATTTGTGTCCCTATAATCGTCACAAGTTCTCTTTTCGTTCAACGAAATGTGTCTTTCTTGGTTATCCCTCCTCTTTCCATGGTTATAGGTGCCTGGATCCAACAACAAATAAAATATATTATGCATGCCACATTAATTTGATGAGACTTGTTTCCCCTTTTCTTCTCCATCCTTATCTCCTTCTGCGTCTTCTTCCATTCCCAATTCGCCTTGGCTCACGATTTCCACCAATGTTTCTCCACCTCCCAGTCAGTCTACTGATTCATTGGTATGTAGCACAACTTTTTCCTCTCCTTGTTCCTCTTCATCATCCACCTCTTCTCCATCTGACCCACCCCTTCGACAGCACATGTCCCTCCGGCAATGGACTCGTCGAAATTATAGGGAACTCGTAGGTCTTCAAGATTCACAGGTATTGCATACCATTTCTACCTCGGATTCTACTCCAACGTGCCACTCTTCTACCATCAAAATTCCTCATTGGCGCTCGGCAATGGTTGAAGAATTGAATGCTCTCATTTTCAATGGCACATGGGTGTTAGTCCATCGTCATTGGGGTATGAATATTCTTGATTGCAAGTGGATTTTTCGCACCGTCTCTTTTCAAGTGGCACTATAGAGCTCTAAAGGTTCGACTAGTGGCCAAGGGTTTCCATCAACAACCAAGCATTGATTACTCGGAAACCTTTAGCCCAGTTGTCAAACCCACCACAATTCGGTTGGCTCTATCTCTTGTCATTACTAATAATTGGCCTCTTCGTCACTTGGATGCCAGCAATGCTTTCCTGTATGAAAATTTAAATGAGAAAGTCTTGATGTCTCAATCTCTTGGGTTTTCTAATAAGAACCACCCTGATTATGTGTGCCTTCTTCGTAAATCTATTTATGGATTAAAACAGGCTCCACGTGCATGATTTCAAAAGCTACAATATGCTCTTATTGTCTATGTAACTGATTGATCGTTATTTATATTTCGAAAGCCATATATTCTTCTCATTATGTTGGTTTATGTTGATGATATTATCCTCACTAGTTCTCATGTGGATCACATTACCAATCTTATTTCCTATCTAAGCCAGCTTTTTGTCATTCGTGATCTTGACAATCTGGATTACTTTCTAGGTGTTGAAGTACTCCGAGATAACAATGAATTACTTCTCTCCCAACATAAGTATATTCTGAACCTTCTATGCATGACAAATACAAAACTAATTTCCTCGCCTCTTGGGTCTTCTACAAAACTGGTTAAGGATTATGACTCCTCCTTTGCTGATCCACACTTGTATCGACAGGTTGTTGGAGCCTTACAATATTTGACAATCACTAGGCCTGATGTTTCCTATGCGGTCAGCCTTGTTTTTCATTTCATGCATAAATCCATCCACAAATCATTGGCAAGCTGTGAAACAAAATTTGCATTATTTGCAGGGTACAAGTCATTTTGCCCTATTTCTAGCTCCTAATCACACTAACACTCTTCATGTTTTTAATGATGCTGATTGGGTTGGATGTCCTAATGATCGTAAGTCGTTTGGAGCATTTATTATTTTCTTTTGTATCAATCTCATCTCTTGGTTAGCGCGTAAATAAAGAACAATCTCTTGCTCGTCAATTGAGTTTGAGTATAAGACTTTAGCAGATGCCACAACTGAGCTCATATGGCTGCGGTCCTTGCTCATCGAACTTGGCTTGCATGCCACCTCTCATCTGATTCTTTGGTGTGAAAACATTGGCGCCACATTCTTATCTGTAAATCCAATTTTTCATGCGCGCACAAAGCATATCGAGATTGATTATCACTTTGTTCATAACGAGGTCTCCAATCGTCGCCTCACTGTTCATTTTATCACTTCCAAAGACAATCTTGCAGCTATTCTAACTAAGCCACTTTTAGGTACTTGCTTTTAGTTCTTACAAGACAAACTCAGACTTTGATCTAAAGGAAGCTTAGTTCACGGGGGCGTGTTAGTGAATCTAGTCTTATCATCTGTAAAGTAGTTGAAGTCATCTAAATTTGATATTATCTAGATTTGTGCTTATCTAGATTAGTTTAGATTAAATAGCATTATCTGGTTAGATTAGATAGATGTTGTTGGTTATTCTTCCGAGTCATCCATGTATTATATATAGATGTACAGACACACAAGAATGAATATACAAAAATCATTTTCTTCATTCTTAGTCTCTTAACATGAATAAATATCAAATAATAAAATTAGTTAACATCAATTTCTTATTAGGATGGTTAGAAAGGTTCAAAGGTCTTACATAGCATAATTAGAATTAAAAAAAGACAATATAGAATGGAGGAAGAAAATGCTATGATATACATGTTAACAAAAATCACAATAAAAAATTAATTTAGATTATTGTATAAAAGTTCTAAATATCTTATCTATTGGAGAGATAACATGACAAATAAGAAGAAACTGTTAAATTCTAAAAACAATGTATATATATATATATATATATATATATATATATACTATAAAAGATGTAGGGTACACCATGTACTCAATTATCTGCATCATTGAATTTGAGATGCACGATTAAAAATAAATAACCTATTTAATATTTATATTTTTACTTATTTTTATTAACCAAATATTTTAGATCCAACTATTTAAATGATAAGGTATCTTAAACAAGATACACATTCATTAAATCATTTATTATAAAAGAGTTTCATGGAGGTATACCCTATTTAAGTAGGGTACACCGTGTAACCTATTATCTACATTATTGAATTTGAGATGTGTGGTTAAAATAAATAGTCTATTTAATATTCAATATTTACATGGTGTACCCTACTTACACATGTATACCTTTATTAAATAATTTATTATAACACATAATAGTTGACTTAATTGATGGTTAATATATTTGAGATAGAATATAATTGAACATTAATGATTCTAGACTATGAGAATATTATAATTTTAAGTAAGAATAAAAATACAATGATCATTGACTATAAGAATAAAATTATAGCAAGTTTAAAATAATAAAAGGTTAACTTAAAAAGATTTATATGAAAAGATATATATACAAGATCACATAATTAATAAGTTGAATAAATATGAAATAATAAAATAAGCCAACAACAATTTCTTATTAGGTATGTTAAGGTCATTACTTAGCATAGCTAGAATAAATAAAAAATATGAGTACAATCATATGGTTAATGAGATTCAAACTCAAGGTTTTTTGAATTGCAAGAGTGGCTAACTAGTGGGACACAAAATACATGAATTAAAATATACTTTATTCATTTTATTCTAGTGTATACAAGTGCAAGCTAGAACCCGCATGACTGTGCCCATGACTACCAACTAATCTTCTAGTCTTGTTATTTGTTTTCCTTTTAAATCTCTCTCTCCTTCCTTGAGAGATTCTGATGTGCTGGTACCACATTACTTCCTCCTCTCTAAATGCTATGAGTTATCTTCTTCTCAGGCAGCCGACAAATTCTCCCTACCGAAAAGCTAACTTCGGTTGCTCCTACTAACACCCAAAGTCAGTTTGCGGGTAGGGGGAATTCGCCGGTGGCCGGAGAGGAAGAAACTGTAAGCGTTTAGAGAGTAGGAGGAAGTAAACACAGTACCAGTGACGCTCCGAATGAAGAAGAGAGAATAGAGAGAGGAAAAGAAATAAAAAAAAAACAAGTAATCGAAATTGATAATTAACTTTCAAGTCACCTGATAACTGTTAAAGATATAAGGATGGCTCGGGTAGCTTGATGGTTCTCCTCAATAATATTAAATTAGTTGGGATTGTGGTAAACCATTTCGCATGATCCAACACTTTTTATTTCAATGTCTACCTACTTCATGCATATATACATACACATGCATCAATAATAATACTGCACCAATAATAATAAAGAGTGTCCTTAGTATCACTCTTTGTAACTTATTTTTTGTTACTATTTCTTTACTTCACTATTACTTAAAATTATATTATTTATATAATTTCTTAAAGAATAGTTATACTGCTCTTTTTTATTAATACCACACATTTTTTTAGAAAAAAACATAATTTATTATTAATATTTATTTGATTTGTTACAACTAATTATTTATCATTGTATTATATTGTTTATACGATTTTGATTTAAATTATTTTTTATGGTTATCACTAAACCATAGAAGAGAAAAATAGCCAGCATGAGAAACCAAGGAAGTTACGAAAGACCACATGGAAGGTGGAAGACGATGAAGAAAATCAACATACTTTAAAAAATTTATAATGCATATGTTGTTGTGCCTTGAAATATTATACCCTGTACTCAAAATTGAAAAAAAATTGAGAGAAAAAAAGAGAATCTGTGGCATTAGTGGAGGGCTTGGGCCGGTAGGATTTTATGATGTACTCTCTTCTTCTGAAATAGTGAAAACTCTTTGGTGGCAGCCTCCTTTGCCCGTGGATGTTTTCCACTTGTTCATATTAATCAATAGGGTTTTACCACATTAAAAATCTGTGTGTCAATATTTCTTTCTCATTTTTTTCGTTATTTTGATTCTTGGTCGATCCCTCGCCCTATATTCCCAACAGCGTAGATAAAATATGAGAGTTGAGAGTGAGCGATAGAAAGCATGTCGAGAAAATATAATATAAATAGGAGAAAAGAAGAAGAGGGAGACTTGTCGAAAATAAAAGTTGGTTGCGGCATTTTTCGGAGACAAAAGAAGCTCGGATCCTTCAGTTTGTGCATCTCGTTTACTTGTTCTTTATTTCTTGATCTCTTCTTATTCCCTTCTTACTACACGTTAGGCTCCTATGATTAGCTCCGGTCGATGACCTTTCTAGCTTCGGCAAGATGCCGTGACGACTAGAAGACGTCCGACGGCGATTGAACAAACCACCCTCAGGCGAAACCCTAAGATCCTGCAGAGCAAAGATGAGAAAAAGAAACTAGAGGAGAGAGTAAAATTGGCACAACATATATATATTTTCTAAAGGTAGACTCACGAAGTCAGCTTCAAAACGCGCATTCAACGAAGTCCCTACAATAACCTTTGGTCAATTTTGGGGAAATTAATTCGTGGATTTAAGATGGGTGCAACACTCATATCTACATTAGCAAATTGTGACCTCTCGAGAGCAGTCAACAAACATCGCCAAGCATGTTGACCCCTGAAGTCAACCTATAGGACGGAGAGTAAGAGAATGATCATAAGGAGGTAGAGACATTTTAAAAGAAAACTCAAATGACCAAAACTTATAGATAACTTTCAAGTCACCTAATGTCAAATCTTAATCCTTAAAAATATAAGGACGACTCAGGTAGCTTGATGGTCTCCTCGATAATACTACAACAAATGGTGGAAAAACTCATTTTGCATGATTCACCATTTTTTATTTCAATGTCTACCTACAGATGTACATATCCACGCACAATAATAATAAAGGGTGTAAAACAATAAAAAAATAAAGAAAATAAAGAAAAAAATAATAAAGATTGTTCTTAATATTACTTCTTGTTATTTATTTTACCATTACTTAAAGACATTTATATTAATAGTCAATATCAATTTATACTAACCGAATTCTTCTTTTATAAAAACACATAAATTTTTGTTACTATTTATTTACTTCACTATGATAAATTATTTATATAGTTTCTTAAACAAACACAATAATACTCTTTTGTATTAATATTAAACATTTTTTTTAAAAAAACATAATTTATTATTATTATTATTATTTATTTTTTTTTTACAACTAATTATTTATCATTGTATTATATTTTTATATGGTTTTGATTTAAATTAGTTTTTAAAATAAATCTCCATCTAATCAATTGGTAGTTATCAATTTATTATTATTATTATTATTATTATTATTATTATTATTATTATTATTATTTGTTTTTTCCAATTATTTATTTATTATTTTTTTATAAAAAAACATATTTTTTTGTTACTATTTATATTTATAGAATTTTTTAAACAAATGTTATAGTACACATTTTTATCAATACCATACACTTTTTTTTAGAAAAAAACACAATTTATTATTATTATTATTTATTTTTTACCACTAATTATTTATCATTGTCTTTTATTGTTTATATTATTTTGATTTAAAAAATTTTAACAAATAAATATCCATTAGATCAATTGATAGTTATCACTAAATAAAATATGGATTTTCAAATAGTTACTCAACTAAACAAACAAAAAATGAAGCATTTTAAGGTAATTAAAGAAATAAAATTAATATATACTTCATTCATATTATTCCAACAATTGGAGATGTATGTTGGAATTCTGGTCATGCCTTTTAATCTTGCCATTTCTTTTTTTAAAAACTTTCTTGGAGCTCTTCTAATGTCTTTTAGTCTTGTTATTTGTTTTTCTTTAAATCTCTATCTTCTTCTTCCCTTTATACATGTTACTTGGGAAACTAGAGAAAAGTTAAATGAAAAATAAAGGAGGTGAAAGAATTAACCTTGTTTTGATACCATAATAAAAGGGTTAATATCTATTTATATTAACAATATTATTTTTTTATAAAAAAACATATTTTTTTGTTACTATTTATATTTATAGAATTTTTTAAACAAATGTTATAGTACACATTTTTATCAATACCATACACTTTTTTTTAGAAAAAAACACAATTTATTATTATTATTATTTATTTTTTACCACTAATTATTTATCATTGTCTTTTATTGTTTATATTATTTTGATTATTATTATTATTATTATTATTATTATTATTATTATTTGTTTTTTCCAATTATTTATTTATTATTTTTTTATAAAAAAACATATTTTTTTGTTACTATTTATATTTATAGAATTTTTTAAACAAATGTTATAGTACACATTTTTATCAATACCATACACTTTTTTTTAGAAAAAAACACAATTTATTATTATTATTATTTATTTTTTACCACTAATTATTTATCATTGTCTTTTATTGTTTATATTATTTTGATTTAAAAAATTTTAACAAATAAATATCCATTAGATCAATTGATAGTTATCACTAAATAAAATATGGATTTTCAAATAGTTACTCAACTAAACAAACAAAAAATGAAGCATTTTAAGGTAATTAAAGAAATAAAATTAATATATACTTCATTCATATTATTCCAACAATTGGAGATGTATGTTGGAATTCTGGTCATGCCTTTTAATCTTGCCATTTCTTTTTTTAAAAACTTTCTTGGAGCTCTTCTAATGTCTTTTAGTCTTGTTATTTGTTTTTCTTTAAATCTCTATCTTCTTCTTCCCTTTATACATGTTACTTGGGAAACTAGAGAAAAGTTAAATGAAAAATAAAGGAGGTGAAAGAATTAACCTTGTTTTGATACCATAATAAAAGGGTTAATATCTATTTATATTAACAATATTATTTTTTTATAAAAAAACATATTTTTTTGTTACTACTAATATTTATATAAACAAATGTTATAGTACTCGTTTCTATCAATACCATACACTCTTTTTTCTTAGAAAAAAAATACAATTTATTATATTATTTATTTGTTTTTTACAAGTGATTATTTATCATTGTCTTATATTGTTTATATTATTTTGATTTAAATAATTTTTTAAAACTAAATCTCCATTTGATCAATTGGTAGTTAGCACTAAATATAATTTATATTAAAAAATTTACTCAACTAAACAAAAAAATGAAGCATTTTAAGGTAACTAAAGAAATAAAAAAAAATATTCCTTATTCATATTATTCTATTGATGATGTTGGAACACTACTCATGCCTTTTAATCTTGCTATTAATTTTTCTTTTAAATCTCTACTGGAACTTCCTCCTCTTTGTTTCAACTATCATTAGGGAAGGAAAACTAGAAAAAAATTAATGAAAGAGATAAGAGATAAAATAGTTAACATTGTTTGGATATCATAATTAAAGATAAAAGAGTTAGTATATATATCAACCAAATTTTTTTATTAAAAAACAACTTTTTTGGTTACTATTTAAATTTATATAATTTCTTAAGCAAATGTTATAGTACTTGTTTCTATTAATATCACACATTTTTTAGAAAAATACAAATTATTAATATTATTATTATTTATTTGTTTTCTAGAACTAATTATTTATCATTGTCTTATATTGTTAATATGATTTTGATTTAAATATTTTTTACAAATAAATCTCCATTTGAATTGATAGTTATCACTAAATATAATTTAGATTTCAAATATTTACTCAACTTAACAAACAAGAAATGAAACATTTTATGATAACTAAAGAAATCAAAATTAAAATATACTTCATTCATATTATTCTAGTGCCTCTGCAAATGCATGTTGGAACTCTGCTCATGCCTTTTAGTTTTGTTATTTGTTTTTCTTTTAAATCTCTCATTTTTCCCTTCCACATTACTTGCTTCTCTGTTTAGTTCAACTATCAAAGTCAAAGAGAGAATGACCTCTGTTTACAAATAAATCTCAATTTGATCAATTGGTAGTTGTCACTAAATATAATCTAGATTTCAAATATTTTCGCAACTGAACAAATAAAATGTAACGTCCCCAAAAACACACCTTACCACATGAATAGAATATGTATTTGGAGACGTTACGGAGACATACTTATTTGACATAAACATAAAACTTTAACTAGAGAGAATGAGAAATATAATTTTTTTGTGGAAGACGAAAGAAAAAATGAAATCATAATGGACATAGAAAATCATATGCGGAAGTTTTAGATATATTATGACATATGAGTTCCACTGGATTCAAGCTGGAAAAGTATAACGTAAGGAAATATAAACACAAATATAAGAATGAGACTCTAGTGTCCATGTGCAGCAACATCATCACGAGCATCTTATGCAGCACGCACCTCCGTCATTAATTTCCTACATAATTGAATTGCAGGAGAGATGTAAGCTACAAAGCCCAATATGTGAATAAATCGAAAATTAAATAATGAAACATCATTGTATATCGATATAAGGCATCATGAAGAATATAAATCGTGATCAGATTATGGATGAATCGTTATAGATGAATAAGGATTAATCTGAAAGGAAATGAGATGAGACTATTGTAGATCATCATTAGATAGCATCACTCTTAGATCAATAACGTAAACATCATCATAATACATCAAATAGATCAAATAGTGGATCATGCATCATGTCATACTTTCGATATTATATCATACTTTACTTTACTTTCATTTCATCACTTTGTACTTTACTTTCACATCATTGCATTCTTAAGTCATATGCACTTTGCATAACTTACATCATGTGTACTTTGCTTTCATCATCATTGCATAACTTGCATCATCATTTATTTCATCATTATTATTTGCCTCTTGGTTTAAGTTTGTCATTATGTTTAATGACTTTGTGACTTTTGATGACTTTGCATAAGAGCGCTCATCTTTAGGTTCGCCCAGACTCAGGATTGCCAAACATGTCCCCTTAGGGGAAGGATGCACGTGAATCCTCTTTGTTGCATGGAGGGGAGGTCTCCATACAACGAAAACTCTATAGTTTCATTGCAGCTACACTATAAGTCCCAAACATAACTTATCATAACATTAGTAACATCTCTCCCAACAATCGACCACAATGACAACCTTATTAAATCTTGCATTTTTTTTACTTGCATATAATACATAATACATCGTGGGGGTAGTCATAACATATAGGCATCATATCATGAACCATAATAATCAAAGTTCATATAAAATCTTATAGCGATACATCATCATATATGACATAACATCATCATAATATGAACCGAAAATGATCTTGATTCATCTAAAGTCTTATAATATAGATCTCATCATGATATGAATTGATAATACTCAAGATTCATATAAAATCTTGTAACTTAAAGTTCATCATGATACAAACAATATAATGATTAAAACTGCCTTAAGATATAGGAATGAACCAATAAAAATCGAGGTTTAACATAAGATTTTATGACATTAATATGATCATACAATTACTTCATATTTATTAATTCAGGATAATGCATTAGAGGATCATGAACTAAATAGTATAATCATATAAAATCATTGATCATGTCGATTAAAATCATATAAAATCAAATAAGATCCTCGAACATTCATATCAGAGATAGATGACATGATAAGTCCGGATTAAATCATTTGATGTCAAGAGTTTAATAGAAGCATTGGGTGACTCCAATTTGATATAAAAATCATACATATCACGTGAGGGATTATGTAGCTATTCTACATATTATGGCATATGATTATGAATTTGAAATGATCACAAATAAAATATTCATTTTCAGCTTTGGATAGGTCTAACGTAGTGTCAATATAAAATCTCTAACTTAATCCATAGATATCGATTTAGTAAAATTCTAATTTCCAATCAAAATAGACTTCAAGAAGATTGACATATACATTTTTTATATTTTTTCTCCTTATCATTTTCCCTCAACAAAATCCTACAATATATCCTATCGATTTTAAATCAGAGTTGATATAGCTGATCCTTAAAATATTCATAACTCATTATAAACTTATCATTTCCAGATAATTCAAAGTTATAATTCAAGATCACACATACATGTAACTATTCCATAAATTTCATATCATAAAGCTACTATTTCAATTTATAGCATATTTTACAAGTTGGATACGCTACATCTCAGGACAACATGACCTAGGGTTAGTATTTTGCACATTATATTCTCTACAGACCTCGGATTGAGATGAAATCAATTTCTACTGAAACTAGACTTCGAGGGCTATGCATGCATATGTTATTGTAATTTTTAGACTAATATAACATATCAAAAACATATCTGCAACAGAGGTCATAAATCTGAACATAATTGAATAATATGTATCTAACAATATACACATTGGATCACATGAAAGATCTAATTAAAGACGATCAAATATATACAAAATCAAATCTTAAATCATGATTTCCATTATTAAGAATTCGAATCACCTATCTTTTTGAAAAATAAAAAATGTTCTTCTCAAAGGTTGCAAGAAAGACTCCCAAAATTAGTATCATGGCTTCCTCTGGTCAAGGGCTTCGAAATGGTATATAAATTATCGGCGTTCCGTGGTCGGATGATGATACGGCGGTGGATCAAGAAAGTTCACTTTTTTGTTTTTTTTTTCTCCTCTAGCGGCTTCGTGTGGGAGAGGGTTATGGGTGTAACCGCTCCCACATTTATTTACTTAGTTTTCTTTTCTTTTTTTCAGGTTATTACATAAAAATTGAAGCATTTTAAGGTAATCAAAGAAAATAAAATTAAAATATACTTCTTTCATAATATTCATGTAGGTGCATGCTGGAATTTGTATGACTCGCTGCTCATGTCTTTTAGTCTTCCTATTTGTTTTTCTTAAATCTCTCTCTCCTTCCCTTCATAGTGTCTTAGTACCGCATTACTTCCTCCTTCTAAATGCTGCGAGTTTTTTTCCTCTCCAGCTGCCGACGAATTCCCCCTATCAGCATCCTGACTTCGGTTCGGTTGTGGTACCACCATATTTGCTCCTACTAACACCCGAAATTAATTTCCGTGTTGGGGGAATTCGTCGGTGGCCGGAGAGGAAGAGACTCCTGGTGGAAGTTAACACGGTAGCAGCGATGCTCTAAACGAAGAACGAGAGAACAAAGAGAGAAAGAGAAATGTTAAAAAAAAAGATTGAAATATATAGTTAATTTTCAAGTCACCTTATGTAATTCTTAACCGTTAAAGATATAAGGACGACTCTGGTGACTTTATTGTTTTCCTCGATAATATTAAAGTAGCCGAGAGGGTGGAAAACCCATTTCGCATGATTCGCTAATTTTTATTTCAATTTCTATCTACTTCATGAAGATGTACATATGCATGCATCAATAATAATAATGCTCCAATAATAATAATGCTCCAATAATAATAATATGGCTTCATGGTTCTCCTCGATAATATTAAAGTCAGAAAGGTAGAAAACAATTTTTCATGTATATATGTATATATTAATAATAATAAAGAGTGTAAAGAATAAAAAATACATAAAAATAAATAAATAAAGTTAAAAAAATAATAGAGTTTTCTTGCTATCACCATACAATTATTTAAAAACATATTTATATTAATACTCTATATCGATTTATACTAACCAATTTTTTTATAAAAAACATAATTTTTTGTTACTATTTATTTACACAGCAAATATGAGAGAAACATATTGGAGAAGAGAGGAAAATCGGCGCAGTAAGTTTTGGCCAATTTGAGGGGAATTAATTTGTGGATTTGAGATGTGTGCAACATACATATCAAAGAGGATGAGAATAGGGATAGGAAGAGAGGGAAAGAGATTTTAAAAGAAAAATCCAAATGACTGAAACTTATATATAACTTTCAAGTCACCTGATATTAAATCTTAACCGTTAAAGATATAAGGACGCCTCGGGTAGCCTAATGGTTCTCCTCAAATTTAGTTGGACAATGGAAAACTCATTTCGCATGATTCACCTGTAAAGAGTGTAAAAAAATAAAAAATAAAAAAATAAAAAATAATAAAGAATGTTCTTAGTATCACTACTTATTACTTATTTTACCTTTATTTAAATATATATATATATATATATATATATATATATAT
>LTAE01007248.1:0-23238 GCA_001647135.1 Pontederia paniculata
GTGCGAGAAGACCAGAGCGGGGACGTAGGCCTGGAGTTTGGCCGAACCTCGTCAACAAACCCTGTGTTTGTGTGCTTGTTTGTTTTCCTTCTCTCTCTAACTCTTAACTGTTATGCTTTTGAACTTATATGCTTCCGCTAGACATACTCGTACAAATCTAGCATAATATAAGTGGCTAAAATTTTATACACCAATTCACCCCCCTTGGTGCCATCCAGATCCTACAACCTCGATAAGCGTGCTTGTCATCAGGATAGAAAAACCAAATGACGAAGGTATGAAACACAAATTCGCAACTCAAACGCAGGAATATAATTGGAATCAAGAGAAAATGCCTTCGGTGGTATAACTAACAACTTGTGGAAAGGAGAACTCACATTGCAACACATGCATGATGCTCACTCTCTTTTCTGCCTTCCTTACACTCGACGAAGCACCCCCACAAGTACAAAGGGGCAGCATTTCTTATAGGCCTTCGACCAATAAGGGGGACACCCACAAATGGACATCCTTTGTTGTGGATGTCGGGGCGCCCCAAGTGGGCGCCTATGTGTGCGCCCACAAGGGCCTTCAGGGTTTACCAAGGGGTGGCCCCAAGTGGGCGCTTATGTGTGCGCCCACAAGGGCCTTCAGGGTTTACCAAGGGGCGCCCCCATGCAGGTGCCCACAAGGGATGCCCTGCCTTTGGCGGGCACAACAACTCACACAAGCCGCGTGGACTAGTGTGGCTCAGCGTTGGTGGCTCAACATGAACTCATAGGAAAGAAAATGACTTTATGGATGAAATCAAATATGGAGCTTGCATCAAATTTCAGTAAAAAAAGTTGTATTTTTTTTCTTTTACAAAAGATTATCCGATCATACACTTCATCGGGCCGGCTTGTGTAGCTCTTAGAAATTTTCAAAAAGGGTCATTTACCCAACAATATATTATAAGTATCTCATATCGAAGAATAATGCATTTTCACTATAACAAAATATATAAATTAAAACAAGAATATTTGCCATTATTTCTTGTTCATAAAAAAAATTGCATTAGAATGCAAATTTGCTACCTAACATGACTTTAGTATCTTTTCTCAAAGGTTTCATCAATTTCTCCTCTTTCCATTTTTTTTTTTGAAAATATGGTGATGTAAATTCAATAATGATCTTCAGTTATAAAAAAAATCCTACTTTTGTTATTATGTTATTATGATAACATCTAATATAATTTTAATAAAATATCCGCAATTTAATGTTTGCTTCTATATATATATATATATATATATAACAGAGGCCAATGCATTGGGCCTCAAGGCCCATTAACTTCTGCCCTCAACTTTTTTTTTTGTAATAATAATATGATTTGTTTGCTCCTGAACACGTGCTTCCCTTTTTCCGATCGCATCGCATGTTTCGGTATTACTAGGGTTTCTATCTTTTGCTCTTCACCAATTTTCCTAGGGTTTGCGACATGGGCAAGGAGAAGCGATCCAAGTACGACGACAGTTCCGACGATGACGGCGAATCCCGCCGGAGCGATCACCGAGATAAGGAGAAGGAGAAGGAGGAGAGGAACGGCGAGCGCCGCCGCAAGGAGAGGGACGGAGAGAAGGCGGGCAGAGATCGCGATTCCGAAGACAAGCACAGGGAGAAGCACCGGGAGTCCCGCCACCGGCACAAGGAGAAGGAGAGGGATCGAGAGAAGGAGCGGGAGAAGAAGAGGGACAGAGACAAAGATAGAGAAGAGCGGGACAAGAGGGATAGGGATAGGGAGGATAGAGAGAAGGATGAGAGAGATAAGGAGAGGGCTCGTGAGAAGGAGAAGGAGAAGGAGCGGGCATTACGGGAGAAGGAGAAGGCTAGAGAGAGGGATGAGAGGGATCGGGAACGGGCGAGTAAGAGGGAGGAGCGTGAAAGAGAAAGGGAGAGGGAGAGGGAAGAAAGAGAAAGAGACCGAGAAAGGGACAGGGCCAGGGAGAAGCGAAGAGAGTCGGAGAGGGACGAGGAGGAGCATGACAGGAAGCGGCGGCGAAGGGAGGGCTCACGGGAGCACGACAGGGAAAGAGGCAACCGATCAGACAGACATAGAGAAGGCAGTGAGGATAACAGGAAGTCCCGGGTGGAGGAGGCAGTGGATGATAAGGAGGTAAAAGACACAAAGGAGGAAGACCTCGAAGAGGAGCAACGAAAACTTGATGAGGAGATGGAGAAGCGGCGACGGAGGGTGCAGGAGTGGCAGGAAGCACGGAGGAAGAAGGAAGAGGAGGAGAGGCAGAAGCTTGGTGAATCAGAGTCGAAGGAGGAGCCTGCAGCTGGTAAAAACTGGACCTTAGAGGGGGACTCTGATGACGAGGAAGCTGCTGGGACGTCGATGAGGTTGGGAAAAGATATGGATGTTGATGATGAAGCTCTTAAGCTCAAAGCTGATGGTGATTCCATGGATGTTGATTATTCTGCCAATGAGGATGCCACTGGTCCTAAGGAAGACGAAGATGATAACAATGTTGAGGAAGAAATCGACCCACTTGATGCTTTTATGAATTCCATGGTGTTGCCTGAGGTTGAGAAGCTTCAGAGTGTTGAAATTGCTGTTAAACCTGATGAGGGCAAAGTTGCTGCTGCGGAAAAGAATGCATCATGGAAAGTTGTTAGTAATGGAGACCAAGGCAGAAAGGGTGTGAAAAATGCAACTGGAAGAATAATTCAGGGCGAAGATTCTGATTATGAGTATGACGACCCTGAGAATGAGGGTGCTGCGCTGGAAGATGAAGACGATGATGAGTTCATAAAGAGAGTGAAGAAGACTAAGGCTGAGAAATTGGTGCTTGTGGATCATTCAAAGATTCAGTACCCACCGTTCAGGAAAAATTTCTACATTGAAGTGAAGGAAATTTCCAGGATGACTTCTGAGGAGGTTGTGGCTTACAGGAAACAGCTTGAACTGAAAATACATGGTAAGGATGTTCCAAAGCCTATCAAAACATGGAGCCAAACTGGATTAACTAGCAAAATTCTTGACACCATTAAAAAGCTTAACTTCGAGAAGCCTATGCCTATTCAAGCTCAGGCTCTTCCTATCATTATGAGCGGTCGAGATTGCATTGGGATTGCAAAGACAGGTTCGGGTAAAACTCTTGCTTTTGTTTTGCCTATGCTCAGGCATATTAAAGACCAACCACCTGTTGAGGCTGGTGATGGTCCCATTGGACTCATCATGGCTCCAACCAGGGAGCTTGTCCAACAGATACATAGTGATATCAAGAAATTTTCTAAACCTTTAGGCATTAACTGTGTGCCAGTTTATGGAGGTTCAGGTGTTGCCCAGCAGATAAGTGAGCTAAAACGGGGTTCTGAGATTGTTGTCTGTACGCCTGGTCGGATGATAGATATCTTATGCACAAGTAGTGGAAAGATCACTAATCTTCGAAGGGTAACTTACTTTGTCATGGATGAGGCAGATCGAATGTTTGACATGGGTTTTGAACCTCAGATAACCAGAATAGTTCAGAATACTCGTCCAGACCGACAAACAGTTCTCTTCTCAGCTACATTTCCTCGACAAGTGGAGATATTAGCACGCAAGGTGTTGAATAAGCCTGTTGAGATCCAGGTTGGTGGAAGGAGTGTAGTTAACAAGGATATAACTCAGTTGGTAGAGGTTAGACCAGAAAGTGAAAGGTTTTTAAGGCTCTTAGAACTATTGGGAGAATGGTATGAGAAGGGTAAAATTCTTGTTTTTGTTCATTCACAAGATAAATGTGATTCTCTCTTCAAGGATTTAATTAGACATGGATATCCTTGTCTCTCCCTTCATGGAGCAAAAGATCAGACAGATCGTGAATCCACTATATCTGACTTTAAGAGCAATGTTTGCAATCTTATGATAGCTACAAGTATTGCTGCAAGAGGCTTAGATGTTAAAGAACTTGAATTGGTCGTCAACTTTGATGTCCCCAACCACTATGAAGATTATGTTCACCGTGTTGGGAGGACGGGTCGAGCTGGTAGAAAAGGTTGTGCCATAACATTCATTTCTCAGGAAGAAGAACGATATGCACCAGATTTAGTGAAAGCATTGGAACTTTCTGAACAAGGTGTTCCTGCAGATCTGAAGGCACTAGCTGACAGGTTCATGGCAAAGGTGAACCAGGGAACTGAGCAAGTTCATGGAACGGGGTACGGCGGAAGTGGATTTAAGTTCAATGAAGAGGAGGATGAAGCAAGGAAAGCTGCAAAGAAAGCTCAGGCAAGAGAATACGGTTTTGAAGAAAACAAATCAGATTCTGACTCAGAAGAAGAAGGGGTACGAAAAGCTGGTGGCGACTTATCACAGGTTGCAGCTGTTGCTGCACAAGTTGTTGCAATGACGGGAACTGCAAAGACATCAGTGCCAGTTCCTGTTGTTCCTTTCCCTGCCCCCATAGCAGGTGCAAATCTTCCTGCTGATGCTGCGGCTAGGGCACTTGCACTTGCAGCTGCTGCAAATATCCAGCAAAGTTTGGCAAAGATACAAGCTGAAATCATGCCTGAACACTATGAGGCTGAGTTGGAGATCAATGATTTCCCACAAAATGCTCGGTGGAAAGTAACTCACAAAGAGACTTTAGGGCCAATTTCAGAGTGGACAGGAGCTGCTATTACTACAAGGGGACAATATTTTCCACCAGGCAAAATTCCTGGTCAAACTGAACGCAAACTTTACCTCTTTATCGAGGGCCCCACAGAGGTATCTGTTAAAAGGGCTAAAGCAGAAGTGAAAAGGGTCCTTGAGGATTACACAGCTCAGGCTCTGAATCTTCCTGGTGCTTCGCAACCAGGCAAGTACTCTGTTATCTGAGAATCATGCTCACTCCTGATTGGTTGGAATGACATGAGATGGATCTTCTCTGATCTATTTTTGTTATATCATAAAACTTCATTTTGGCCATCTTTTGAGTTTCTGGAACTTTGATTTAAGATGTAATTGGTGCCTATACATTGATTTGTTTCTTTGATCACTAAGAGCTATATAAATTTAATTTGGCTAATATTTCTACACTTTTATGTTGTATAAATTTTCTCTTCTTCATTTACTATCTTTAATCATTTGATTTATTTCTTGTGGCCTTCATATCAGCCTCTTGAGCTTCCATTAGATGTTTTGCAACTGCTGCTACTGACTGGTTTCTGGTTATGCAATAACAGGATGATGAAATTGCCTACCTTCTTTATAAAGCAATGAAAGTTTTTAGCAGATTCACTAATGAGCAAAAATAAAAAAAAAAAATTCTGTGTAGCCTTGCATAAGTTTCTATATTCTAGCGTGTTCTGGAAAACGTCTAGTTTTACCAGTGAGTTTATTGGGTTAGTGATTCTCCAAAATGCTTTTGACCATGGCCAGACAAGGAACTTTGTGTCACAAGATCTTTTGAGTATCATTAGTTAACCACAGTTCTCTTTACTGATATTTCTGAAACTCTTGTCGAACTTTCATTATTATTTTAGCAATATATTTCTTCATCTTTCCTGGTCTTGTGACTAGAACCTAAGCTGTTTCCTGTATATTGATGTCACTCTATGTCTAGTTTCCAGTAAGTGGTTGCCTATGAGTACCAGAAAACTAAGCATCTGGATTCGATGCCTTATTTATGTACTTTGTACAGATTAAGTTTTACATCAATGAACTTTCCTCAGAACATAGTTTATACATATATGTGGTTGATAATTATCATCTTTCTTGTCATCCTTTTAACTTAAGAGAAGATTTCATGCATCGGAGCCAACTACCAGCTATTGTTATGAAGTCTGCTTGAAGATGATATTACCTGAAAAGATACAAGCTTCTGTTTAGCATGTTCAAAGAGAATTCTGTACAAAAGTTAAAAGGAGATTACTTTGGAATTTCTCCCATATGTTTTATATATTTGCAAGTCATACTTTTTTTTCCTTGTTTCGGAAATGAATAATTAAATATTAAATAGAGCATTGACATGAACTGAGACTTATATTTCTTGAATGATATTCTTATCAACACTAAAATAATGTTTTTTTCAAGATTTTATCTGTGTTCATGGATGACTAGCATTATGTAATCATCCTTTTACCCCTTGAAATAATGTTATCTGTCTACCAGAATCAATTTGAAAATTCAAACTTCGTTGATGTACTTTGAAAATCATGCTACTTTGAAAATCATGCTAATTCCCTCTACTGGAAAAAAATCCTTTAAATTATTGATGTAAATTGTGATAGTACCTCCATTTGAAATTTTAATGTATTTTTGTGGAACAAACATAGGTGACTAGTTTTAATCCTACATCTTTGCCATCATCATTATAATGTAATATTTGCATTGATGTTTAATTCATGTTCGATCTTTATTGAGTATAAATGTGTAAGTCTTGTTGCTTCCAACACTGTTGCTAATTCTTGAGTTAGTTGAAAGTCTTTTTTTCTCACTCAATCAATTTGGTCTTTTGAAATCATTTATGCATGTAGGCTAAGATATCACTTCTATACAAATGGTTGATGGATTATTTGCTTTATAAAGCAATGATTAAGATTTACTTTCGAGTCTTCTCTTTTTGATTGTGCTTTTTATTTATGTTGCTGGCATGGGGGAGTGAAATTCCCTTCTTCTGGCATATGCTTATGGCTGGTGCAAAAGATGATGATGGTACTCGAGTATGGCGGCATAAATGTTAGTATCTAGTCTCTTGATTGACGTGCTTTGTTCTTGACTGCATTTGTCTGATGTTGTATAGTTTTACTTTGTAGGTGACAGTCGGAAATTTCAGAACTGTATAATTACTCCAGGTGTAGATTTGTTGCTTAACTCTCGTTCTTTATTCTGCAACTTTGATTCTGTTTCTATTATAACTTGCCATTATCGCTAAAGATTTTTTGCATAAGCTTCTTAGGTCAGAACATTTGCTCATGATCAGAAATATATCTTCCTAATGTTGGCCCATCCTTGGGTTTTGTGAACAGCTGATAGAAAATTGTGATTTGCGATCTAACATTGCAGTTTGTCTCATTGTGTTTTGCCTGGATACGATATTGGAATGTGCAACTTGATTCATTTATAATAATATTTATCTCTTTGGTAAACCCAATTACCAAGCAAATGCAACACGACAATCACTATTCTGTCAATTTTCCGTTTATCTAATTAGGTACCCACATTTTACAAATTACTGCACTTACTTTTCAGTGGAAACCAGGCAAACCGTCTGCATATTATGTTTCAATAATGATTATCTTCCAAATACACATGTTTTCGTAGGATCTTCTTTGTGTTATGAAAGAGGCCACATGAGATTACCTTGATAGTTTAGGAAGCCTGTTAGTGCCCAAAGCAATTTAATATGTGATTTCAGTTTTCATGTGACATTAATCTTGATGCTCTTGTTATCTCGTCCGACCTTAATTTCTTACCGTTCCCCTTTATATTTTGATATCAAATATCAACTGCTGCATGTGATGATGTGCATATTGTTTTAGCTATCTTTTTGCAGGACGAAAGGACTACCACTTCGCTTCATATTGTTTCAGCTCTGGTGTTTGTCATGTTTCCAAGGCAAGAAGGCAAATCTAACTGTTAAATATTTTTCTATCCCCCTATTAAAGATTTTTTCCTCCATCTCTCAAAAAATGTTATGACCCAAAGTACGAAGTACGCACAATCGGGGGGTTTCTGAGGGTTAACTTATTTTGCATTGTTATGCTCTAACATGATTCAAGAATAAATATCCATTGTGCAGTGGCATAAATCACTCATCTATAATGAAAAGGTAAGATGCACAACCAGTCATGCAATTGAGATGCCAGATATCATAAGTTGACGTCAACATGATGGTGTACGAATAATTATTGTTGTCATATGGAATGGATCTTTAGCAACGCTGCCTGGTTATGACCAGAAAAAAAAAGACAGAAGATCCAATGAATTAATTAAACGAATAATTGACGTCGACAATAGTAATCTGATGACATTATTTACGAATGCAGGTTGTCCGCTTATCTTTTTCTTTGAAAAAAGATATTTTTACTTTTGTTGGCTTCCTTTTCCACATAAGTTAAATATTATATCATATACCCCTATTGGTGAAAAAAAAAATCTTAAAAGTCTAAAATTATGTTTTGATAGACATGCAAAATAAGTTTTTTTTTATAAAAATAGGAATTGATAAGATTTTTTTTAAAAGACAATTGATTCTTATAAAAAGATTATTTAGCATTATAAAAAATATAAGGCTTCACCCATAAAAATTGATAAGATTTGTCTAAAATTGCAACAAACGTTTTAAAAAAATGCGATGATTTTTTTCCTGAAAAAACATTTGATCTGAAAGCAAGGTCAATACGGCGTCGTATGGAAAAAAGGTACTCTTGTAATATTGAATCGGTTAATACTTATTTGGCTTATAAATAATAAAAGTTTATGATATTGAAAAAGGAAAAGCCAGACCATCAGTTGAGTGTAAGATAACATCAACAATTCCATGTTTCGGACCTTCCTTGCTGAATGATTAGTCCAAATGCTTTTGATTTACTCCACAACCAATCTGGCTCTCACGTCATGTCACATAATCCATGAGCAATCCACCCTTACATTTTGCTTAATCGTTTTGTCTCTTCCTTAATTATTAAACGAAAATAACGTGGAAATACCATTCAAGTACTACTTTTGCTTACACATTAAGAATAAAAAGTCAGTCTTCCTATAAAGTGACTAGTGATAATTAAGATATCCATCATAAAGAAATTTCTTTCTTTTTGATCTTCACTCTCACAAATGCATCATAAACTAGCATTTGTCACTAACACATCATAAACTCAACTGGATCGTAATTTTTTTAAAATGTTGAATTGTTCTTAGCTCTTATTTAAAAATGTATAAAATTAATGGTTAGATTATCTTATGAGTTTGGACAAAATAGTTTATGTTGTAATAATTCCCCCAGTCTCTTTTGGTCGGTGTACATGTTGTTTTCATAATACAAACATATCAAACCTGTGGGTGTTGGACTTCGATGATAATACAGAAGTGGATGGATGTGATGACTAGTGTAGTGAATCGTGATATCCTCCCACTAATTGCTAGTCAACAGTTCAGTTTTTTTTTTTCTAAAAGGCCACCTTTGGATGGAGCTTAATATTTTTTTCTTTGTTTTAATTGTTTGAAGGCTTCGACTAATTTGTTGGAAAACATGTTAATTATAAGGTTTTATAAATTGCCAAATTCATAGGGAAAGTAAATTTGAAGATTTCGAAATAGAAAAAAAAATAGTTTAATATTCCCACAATAAAAAATAGATGATTTTTTTATAGTTTTATAGGTTAACTAATTTTATAGTTAAAATAATGTCAACACTTCAAGTTACACCTTTTTTTGTTAATATATATACTTATAGATTAAATAAGCAATTTTATTTATGTTAAAATGAATTTTAAATATAAAAATATTTATGGTTTTATGTAATTTTAAATTAGATTAGTCAGAAAAAAACAAATCTAGATTTTTCTCCAAAAATCTAGAGTCTAAACTTAAGATTTTTCGGTTTTTTTATTATGGACACCAATAAATAATATTAGGAGAAAAAAAGAAAAAAAAAACTCAACTGAAGTAAAAGAAGGCAAAGACAGCTGATAAAAGAACTCGAAAACACGCCCTTCGGCAAATAAAAAGAAAGGAGGAAAAGAACCCGCAGCAGACATGTTTCGATTTCTTCTCGTTCTCTTTCTCAAGGTAAGCGATCATAATCCTCTCTAAGTTTCTATTGTTTTCGTGTTCTTTTTGATGAATTTACTGCATAAACAACTTTGCTAATTTGTTGGTCAATTTTTTTTTCTGCATTTTCTTTTGGTGTTGCCGGACTTAGATTGAGGAACTTCTTTGCTTCAGGTTGTTTATGCGTTTATCTCCTGTTTCCCGTGGTCGATTGGAGTTCTTTGTTAAGCAAAAAATGTTCTTTTGATTTGGTTGCTTGTTGCTTTCGTGCGATCTTTGAGTTCGATGTGCTCGTGTGATTTGGGGTTGGCGTTTTGCTTAGGGTAAAAAAAAAACATTTTTTGGTATTGATTTTGAACATACGGAGTGGTTGCTTTTTTTGGGCGATGAAACTGGTTTACATCGACAAATTTGGAGATGCTACGAGTTCTTAGGATGTTGCTTGATGAATCCGTAATAGTTGTATGATTCCACATAGCCGTGAACGATATTGCAGTCTGGACAACATTTTTTCATTACTGTAGGAGTGTAATCTTTTAGCTTGTGTTTGGTAGCAGAAGTGTCTTGAGAAATCAACAATGTTGAACTTTATTCATGGTGGTCTCTCTTGGATTATGATCCAGAATTGGTTTATGTTAGTTTTGCATATGTGATTCCGACTTTAAGTTTGCGATTGCAACTATACTAATTGGTAGAAATAATCAGGAGGAGGTCGCAACTATGTTAATGCTCTGAGGTGGTTGCTGTGTTCGTGTGTTACTGAGTTCCCCTCTTAAACTTTATGCCTTTATCTATGATATTTAGTTTTATTTTTAGAACCAAAAAAATAAGGAGTTCTATGACTTGTATCACTATAAAAATGAAGAGAAATGTCCTGCTTCATCCATCTAATGCTTTCTTTTATCATGTTTATTATTGTATAACAAGCCTTCCAGTGCACATGTCTGTTAGGAGGAGTTGTGAGGTTTATTTGGGGAAAAGATAGATGGGATATGCTACTGATAGGGTTTGATCTTAGATCCATGCTTTCAAATATTAGAACTTTCTGTTCCAGTTTATCCGTAACTAATATTCCTGCATAATTGAAGGATTTTTTAAGACATCCATCCTTACATTTTGCTTAATCGTTTCGTCTCTTCCTTAATTATTAAATGTAAATAACGTGGAAATACCATTCAAGTACTACTTTTGCCTACAAATAAAGAATAAAAAGTCAATCTTCCTATAAAGTGACTAGTGATAATTAAGACATCCATCACAAAGAAATTTCTTTTTATCTTCACTCTCACAAATGCATCATAAACTAGCATTTGTCACTAACACACCTAAGTAGTAATTTAACTCACTGAAATATCTCTACTAGATTGCAAATTCTTTTTAAAAGAAAATTGTTGAATTGTTTCCAACTCTTATTTAAAAATGTATAAAACTAATGAGTAGATTATCTTATGAGTTTGGACAAAGTCTTTTTTGGTTGGTGTACATTTTGTTTTCATAAGACAAAAGTGTTGGACTTCGATGATAATACAGAAGTGGACGGATGTGATTAGTGAATCGTGATATCCTCCCACTAAATGCTAGTCAACCGTCTAGTTTTCCCTCAAGGCCACCAGTTGAATGGAGCTTAATATTTTTTTCTTTGTTTTAATTGTTTGAAGGCTTCGAGTAATTTGTTGAAAACATGTCAATTTGAAGGTTTTATAAATTACCAAAGTCATAGGGAAAGTAATTTTGAAGATTTCGAAATATAAAAAAATTCGTTTAATTTTCCCACAATAAAAAATAGATGTTTTTTTATAGTTTTATGTGTTAACTAATTTTATATTTATAATAATATCAACACTTTAAGTTATACCTTTTTTGTTAATATATATTTATAGATTAAATAAACAATTTTATTTATGTTAAAATGAATTTAAAATATAAAAAAATTTGGTTTTATGTAATTTTAATTTAGATTAGTCAGGAAAAAAGACAAATCTAGATTTTCCCCCAAAAATCTAAAGTCTAAACTTAAGTTTTTTCGGTTTTTTTATTATGAACACTAATAAATAGTAATAGGAAAAAGAAGAAAAAACTCAACTGAAGTAAAAGAAGGCAAAAACAGCTGATAAAAGAACTCAAAAACACGCCCTCCGGCAAATAAAAAGAAAGGAGGAAAAGAACCCGCAACAGACATGTTTTGATTTCTTCTCGTTCTCTTTCTCAAGGTAAGCGATCATAATCCTCTCTAAGTTTCTATTGTTTTCGTGTTCTTTTTGATGAATTTACTGCATAAACAACTTTGCTAGATTTGTTGGTCAATTTTTTTTTCTGCGTTTCCTTTTGGTGTTGCCGGTCTTAGATTGAGGAACTTCTTTGCTTCAGGTTGTTTCTGCGTTAATCTCCTGTTTCCCGTGGTCGATTGGAGTTCTTTGTTGAGCAAAAAATGTTCTTTTGATTTGGTTGCTTGTTGCTTTCGTGCGATCTTTGAGTTTGATGTGCTCGTGTGATTTGGGGTTGGCATTTTGCTTAGGGTAAAAAAAATATTGTTTGATATTGATTTTGAACATACGGAGTGGTTGCTCTTTTTGGGCGATGAAACTGGTTTACATCGAAAAATTTGGAGATATGCTACGAGTTCTTAGGATGTTGCTTGATGAATCCGTAATAGTTGTATGATTCAACATAGCCGTGAACGATATTGCAGTCTGGACAATATTTTTCTGTTATCGTAGGAGTGTAATCTTTTAGCTTGTGTTTATTAGCAGAAGTGTCTTGAGAAATCAACAATGTGTAGCTTTATTCATGGTGGTTTCTCTTGGATTATGGTCCAGAATTGATTTATGTTAGTTTTGCTATGTGATTCCGACTTTAAGTTTGCTATTGCAACTATACTAATTGGTAAAAAAAATCTAGGAGGTTGCAACTATGTTAATGCTTTGAGGTGGTTGCCGTGTTAGTGTGTTACTGAGTTCTTTTATGCCTTTATCTATATATTTAGTGCTATTTTTAGAAAAAAGAAAAGGAGTTCTATGACTTGTGTCATTATAAAATGAAGAGAAATGTCCTGCTGCATCCATCTTCTTTTATCATGTTTATATTGTATAACAAGCCTTCCAATGCACGTGTCTGTTAGGAGAGTTGTGTGGTTTATTTGGGGAAAAGATAGATGGGATATGCAATGTTGTCAAAATCCCATTTTGAAACGTAGAATTGTATGATTCTACGACTAGAGGCCGTAAAAACATGTTCGATCCTACACCAAATCATTTTTGGCCAGCACGCGGTAGAATTGCGTGCTGGCACGTAAAATCGTCTACCGCGTGCTGGCAAGTAAAATCGGTGGAGACGCCTTCCATCGATCCTACTTTTTTCTTACGTGGATGATACGGTGTTGATTTTATAAGTCTCATTGCCCTAATTTCTTTTTCCCTTTTTGTTTTGCAGCCTCCATTGGTGCGCTGCTGCTGTTATGTTGTCGTGGCTGCTGCCTGACTACATTTCTACTGCTGTCGCTGCCTCTCTGCTGGTGCCCTGTTGCCGCCTCTTCTGCTCTGCTGCTTCCAACGCCACTCTGTTGCTGTTGCTGCCGCCGCTTCTGCTGTGCCGCTGTCGCCGGTCTGCTGCTGCCATCTCCGATCTGCTGCTGCTGCTGCCGCTCTCTTCAGGTTCCTCTCTCTCTCTCTCTCTCTCTCTCTCTCTCTCTCTCTCTCACTCTCTCTCTCAACGCATGCCTACCCTGCTCATGAGCAGGCAGAGCCCTAATGGCTTCTTGCTCGCGAGCAGGAGGGTGAAAAGATGGGAGGAAGACTTGTTGTTTCCCCTGCTTGGGGGCACGAACCTTTTCTTTAGGAACACTTTTATTTTTTATTTTTGAGATAAACACTTTTTATTTTTTTATGTTACAAATATAACGGTTGTGTATTATTGGTAGATTTTATGAAAAAATGCAATCCTTATTTTTTACTATTATGATAACTTGATAACTTTTATGTATTAATTGTTTTGGAATTTAAACTGTTAAGTTATTTATTTTGTTATTATTGGTTTTTTTAAGAAAAAAAAAGACAGTCCTTATGATAATTTGATATTTGTGTTAATGCCTTTCAAATTTAAAGCACGACATCAAGTTATAGGCATAACTGCTATGAATTACAAGATTAACTTAGAAATTTGCACTAAATGAAAGAGTCTGTTTAGCTGAAATGTAAATAATTGTCAACCCTAACATTGTCGATTTACATATTCTTTTACAAATTAATATGAAAATATATATTAAAATAAAATTTGGTAGAATCGGTCGTTCCATGTTACGTCTCTATGATTTCGTGTTTCAGGACCCCTTCCGAGTCATGTCCGTTTTACGAGTTTGACAATATTGGGCATATGCTACTGATAGGGTTTGATCTTAGATCCATGCTTTGAAATATTAGAACTTTCTGTTCTAGTTTACCTGTAACTCTGTAACTGATATTCCTGCATAATTGAATGATTTTTTACGAACATGAATATATTTTTTTACTTCTATCTTCATTTTGGGACTATGATTATCATGTATTTTGTCTCTTTTGTCATTGGGATATATTTTACGGTGATTCCTTGTTGTGCTATCTTATCGATGTCCCATCTTTTGTGTGTTAAATCTTATCCAATTCATCAACTGTGAACTTCTAAAATATTATGTATAAGTATGTTTCCGTGGAATTGGACCATTGCACTACATGATCATCACAAAAATGTTTGATGTCAACATTTGATTATTACATATTGTGTGGTAGATTTTTCACCTCGGAAATTAGGATGCATTTATTTCTTGAACATTTGGCTCTGACACAAGTATAGTGAAGTGTAGTCAATTTTAAGCATCTTGTGCAGTTTAAATTCACCACAGATATTTCTCTGTTGTGCTCTTTAAGTTTCTCTTTCTTGTGACTTGTATTATACATTGCTTAATCACAACTCCAGTATTCAATTACATTTCTTCTAAAGACCTTCCAGTTTAGTTGTTGAGAACCTCCCAATTCTTTTGTCATTGTTTGGTTCTTGCAGTCTCTCTGTATGGTATATACCAATGTCTTCTTCTTCTTTATTTCTGAGAGAGATTCTTTTAAAGTTTTTGAATTTTGTCTTATCTACTGAAGACATTTATGTCAATATTCTTAGACTGAATGTTCTGTTATCAACTGCTAGAAATGACTAAATGTTCTTGGTTATTTTTCATGGTACAGGAACTGTTAATTTGCTGGTAACTGCAGGAGTAAAATATTACGCTAGATGGCTCAAGGTAAATGATTTTTTCTTGGTTTGCTTTCTTGGCATTATATGTTTGTTTGTGTTTTATTATTTTGCACATGCTGCTCAATGGCCTCCTATGTTTTAACTTATCATGAATTTTATTTGAGATAGTATTTTAACATGGATTTGCATGAGTTTTGTTATATGCACAATGCTACACCAAGTAATTGCTTCTTAAACTCAATTTTGATCCATAACCATTAATTCACCAATGTTACCTCTGCATATTGACAACCGATCTATGAGAAAGTGGTACTGCTACTGCATCTATTTGCCAGATATGTGTAAGTTTTTTAAGAAGGAAAGGATGACTTCAATATTCCGGTAGTTCAAGAGCAACTTTTCGCACGTAGAAAACAAAGTGTACTTCAAGACGCTAATTCCATGTTTTGCATTACAAAATTCTCTCTTTTTGTGTGTTAATTGAACAGCATTCTGATATTTCAAAGTTAAAGTATGGAACAAAGAAAAACCGAGTTGACTACATAATTAATGATCAAAATGAAATATGTAGACATTCTTGTTTGTTGACAGGAAATATTTTATGAGATTTATTTCAGACTAGATGATTTCCAACAGTGTGAATGTTAAGCCCTAAAGTTTAGGAGTTGGCTACATTGGATCCTCTTCTCCAATGTGTGATTCTCAATCATAACCAAGATTTTGTTCATGCAAGATTAATTTTTAATAATACTTATTACTCATGTTTTTATCTCAAGAAGGATGTTTGACATTGTTTTGTAGACTTTGTTCCGCTCACCTTTATATAGCTACAAGTAGTTGACAGTTCTTCTAACATGCATATTGGATTTCTTTTTCTTCTTTTCTTTTGACGAAAAGGAAGAGAAAAAGAAAGAACATTCGTAATTGTGAGATAAAAGCAATTAGTATACTTTGCTCTTCACACAGAAAATAAAAAAAATGTTCCCGAAAGTCAGTTTTGGAACTTCCTGATGAGATGCATTTCCTTTGATTGTATGCCTTATCATAGATGGCTGTTCCCAGATGCAGATAATTCCCATGATTGTAAGGATCAAAATGGAAAGTATATCCTAATAAGAGATGAAGAAGATCCTCGATTGACAATGTTTGAAAAACGCTTACCTTGCTTTGGCTGTGGTATCGGATGGTCATCGTAAGTATGATGCCAATCTCCGCTTACTTCCCTTGTCCATGGAGATGCCTCTCACATATCAATCACTATGCAGTTTGCTTTTAGGTTTTTTCTGCCCATTGATCTGGTACCTTGCTGCGTCTCTCTATTTGTGCAAATACTATGACAAGGATCCTCGGGAGCGAAGTGGGCTTGCTGCTTCTGCAATTGCTGTTAGTCTCTCTCTCACTCACTTTTTTATCTTTATCTGCATTCGGGTTTATATATTTGTCGTAGATGCATGGTTGGAGAATTAAAATCGTTGTCTATTAGCAGAAAAAACTCAATTATTGTTTCAGTGAAGTATCTTCTAATCCTTTTGGTTGTCTGCAGGCATTGTTTTGTACAGTTGTAGCAGTCATTGTACTGGCAGTTGTCTTTCTGTAGTTCAGCGTCACCATTTGTTCATCCGATCTTCTATAAGTTGCAACAGCTATTTACTACCTCGTGAGGAGTACGAGGTAGATCCAGATGCTAACCCCAGGGATGCAGAGTATAAGAGCCAGCGGAGGCACTTTAGTGTCTCCTGTAACTTGCAAGGCATGACAGTGTATGAAAATGTACAAGTTGTCATAATTTGATATCTCAGACTTGTCCATCACATTATGGATTATACCATTCTTCTGGATGTGCAAGCAACCAAACGAATAGGTGACGTTATGTCTAATTTAGATGGGAATTTGAACTGAAGGATACATCTCGGAACTTGACAATGGTCCAAACAAATTTCTGAGAAGCACAAGTGCGTACAATTTTGTAGCTTATGAATAAAGTTATCTGAAAAAGGGAGAATTTTTTGCATGCAAATGTATGGTCTTTAAACGTCAAAAAAGTTACAGAGGCCATAAGAAGCAGCGCATCCTCTTAACTATTACTTCCGTGATGCTCTGTCCAATTTTTTTTTGTTGTAGGCATCCAATTAATTCAAGTGGGCAAGGAAAATTTGCCCTCCAAATGCTTCTATTAGGAGTTGAACTAGTCATCTAATTTATTTCCTCATAATTCTGGGAAAAAAACCATATATAGGAGAGAGAGAGAGAGAGAGAGAGAGAGAGAGAGAGAGAGAGATTACTCAAGCTAAAAAAGAAAGGTCCAAACATAGTCATTCAGATCAGGTATCAAATTAAGGGGAGGCAAAGGTCATTACGTCCATGCTCAAGACAAACGATGCTTATTATTAACTGTCAAAGGTGTCCTTGGCACCAAACAAGCTCAAAGAAAAAAAAAAGAGGAAGAGGAAGAAGAGAGGAGAGAGACCTCTCTCCTCTTCTTCCTCCTCGTTGCTTGATCAAAAGTCTGCTTCCATTTGCATTGGATTGCAGGCTTCATTGATAAGCAGGTGACATACATATAAATGGACTTGAGCCTTTCAGCACTCTCTCTATCAGCGGCAAGCTCAGATGGGAACACCAACCGGTTTCCGGGGTCCGCGCCGGTCACCGCAGTGGCCGTGGATTTTGACAAGAACAGCCAGCTAGCGGTGAAGTGGGCCGTCGACCACCTGCTCATAAATACCACGACCATCATTCTCATTCACGTCAGGGTGCAACCCAACCCCCTCAACCGTAGGTATCCTTTCTTTTCAACATCAATTATTCTATCCGTTCAGCGATCTAACTTATGTACCAATTTTTATATGTTCAACAAATCTTTAGTGGATGCATTGATCGATCTAGTTAAGTTATTTCTTCAAACCATTTATTTGAAACCAACGAATTGACAATACTAATCAATTAACTACATGCAGATGGTTTTGTTATGACGGAGCCCATTTCCGAACTGAGCAGAGAACAAATTGAAACAGAGATAACCCAGTTGTTCGTTCCTTATCGCGGCTTTTGTGCACGTAAAGGGGTATGTGCACACGCTTCCTAGTACAATGTTCAAATGTGCATGAAACTTGTTACATTTGTATATAATGGAAAATACAATACTTTATTATCAGTCAGTGTGACTGAAGATCAACTCAGGAATTACAGTTGACAGCTTATATCAAGTCCATCTGTTTAAGATCAGTTGGCGCCTCAGCTGGTCCGATTCAACGAAAGATGCTCCGGCCAAAGTCCGTTGGCCATCAAACCTTGATATTCTGAATACAACATATCATGTTTTTTTGGTATTGGATATTTTGATATTAAACCATTCATGTCATAACAAGATTTGTGTTGCTGCAATTAGAACAATATTTGCCAAGAAGACATCTATTTGGATGAACACGTACAGCTCTACATTTAAGAATAGGCAATAGCACAAGCAAATATACAAATCGTTTTCTACTTGCATGCCAACATAAACTTGTGACCTCAAAGTAAGAAATCAGCATCGCTTGCTTTTAGCAAGAACAACAACAAAAGAAGGAAGAAAAAATAATAAGACCATTGCCACCAAATTAAGTTTCCTTGCGTCTCAATATATGGTACTACTGTAAAAACACTTTGTCTAAATTAACAGGCCTTCTAAATGCATCCAGATAAATATGAAGGAAGTAGTTTTGGAAGATTTTGATGTTTCACAAGCAATCGTCGATTACATCACTGCATGCCATATCCAGCACATTGTCGTTGGAGCTTCGAACAGAAATGCGTTAACAAGGTACACTTTGAATCTCTTCGATTCAATAGGTCGCACACATTACACTCGATACATATTGCACATCATCACGTCATAAATTTTCATCATTTTTTTTAATCTTTGTCATGAATCAATCCATGCAGAAAATTCAAGAATCCTGATGTCCCGACATGCTTGGCAAAAGCTGTACCGGAATTCTGTGGTGTATATGTCATAAACAAGGGAAAGCCGATGACAATCCGGCCGGCGAGAGGCCCTTCACCTTTGAATGCTCCACCTCCAAGGCAATCAATTTCTGAAAGTCCGCGAATGAGTAATTTTGGAGAACTGAAAATTGATCCTGTTAGGTAAGCATATATGCGCAAGTACAAAATTCAGGTCAATTAAGATGATGTGTCTCATTTTTTTAGTTGCAAAATGATGTTAGAATGTATATCTTTGACTGATTTCACAGATCATGCAATGTAATTTCAGACATCTCCTTGCAAAACGTGGGTGGTATTTAATTTAGTTATAGCAGTTAATCAAACTATGACTGTAAACGACATAGTGTTAACAAGAAAAAGTCACTAGCTCCTGCATCTCAACTTAATTTCAACTCAATCTTGATACCATGATAAGAAAATATGAAATGTGTTGTTTCTAGTACGTATATTTTCTTGCTCAAGATTGATAGATATTTCAGTTGCCTCAACTTTAAGGAAAATCAATAAGAAACTTCACAAAGATTCTTTCTAAAAAGATATATGAGAAGATTATTATGATAACTTATTTTGGCAATGCGAGATGCATAATTGATTTCACCTTAATCATTTGGACTGATAGGAACCCACTGGTAAGAGGCAATTTAAGAAGTCCGAATTCAGCATCAAGCAGCAGTGAGAAACATCCTGATCACATAAGATCACCATCATGCGATGGAGTCCTATCTACATCTAGAATGTCACCAAAGGATGGATCAGTCGATCCCCCCGAATCCTCCTTCCGTGTTCAAAGAACAAAACATGAGTCCCTCACGGACAGCGATTTTCAAGGAAGCATGGATTTTGATTCCATGGACTTTGGTGACTTTGAGCTATGGCCATCTTATAGTGAAGAAGTCAGCAGTGTCCCAAGTTCTCCAGCATCTGGTGTAAGAACATATGTTTAGAGGATGAATTTACTTTAAATTATTGAATACTTTTATAACAAGTAGTGCTCATTAAAATTCCGATATTAAATTTTATTTCCTTCTTCCTTTACTCAGCCACAGAGAGATCTCGAGGTTGAGATTAGAAGGCTAAAGCTCGAGCTAAAGCAAACAATTGAAATGTGTAATTCTGCTTGCAGAGAGGCAATGAGGGCCAAACAGAAGGTTGCACAGCTAAACTAGTGCTTGTGTTTTGCATGTCAAATTCTTTTCACAGAAATTCATCTGTCTACTTACTTCTATAATTCAATTAATACTTCTGCTAAAAAGACGGATCACAAAACTGCAAATCAGAAATGCTCTTCAATTAACATTCCATTAGTTATTTGGTTTTGTTTATGTTCCCCATGTATATGTTCATATGTGATCTCAGGCAAGAGAGTTGCAGCAGTGGAAGATGGAAAAGACATTAATAATTGAGGAACTAAAGAAAGCAGAAGAGGCAGCCTTCGCACTTGTGGAACAAGAGAAAGCCAAGTCGAGAGCTGCCATGGAAGCTGCTGAAGCAGCACAACGACATGCGGAGCTCGAGGCGAAGCTGAGGAGAAGTGCAGAGCAGAAGGCCAAACTTGAGGCTGAGGAGAGAAGGAGAGCTGCGGAAGCTATGTGCTCAGGTGAACTCCGATACAGGAAGTATGGCATTGATGAGATCAGAGTTGCTACCGAGCACTTCTCCGAGGCACTAAAGATCGGCGAAGGTGGATATGGACCTGTGTACCGAGCTTCCCTGGATCATACACCTGTTGCCATCAAGATCCTCAGACCAGATGCACAACAAGGAAGAAAGCAATTCCAACAAGAGGTGCAACTCCAAACATGCTTCAATTATTGATGCCAGCATCTTAAGCTACTTTATTTCTTCCAAATATCTGTCTCAGCTGAGATGATTGTTGCTGTTTTAGGTTGAAGTGTTGAGCTTTATCAGGCACCCCAACATGGTGTTACTACTTGGTGCATGTCCAGAGTATGACTGCTTGGTGTATGAGTACATGGACTATGGAAGCTTGGAGGACAGGCTCCAAAGGCGAGGCAATACGCCGCCCATCCCCTGGCCAGTGCGATTCAAAATTGCCGCTGAGGTAGCCACCGTATTGTTGTTCCTCCATCAGACCAAGCCAGAGCCATTAGTCCACCGGGACCTCAAACCAGCCAACATCCTTCTAGACCACAATTTCGTGACCAAAATAAGTGATGTCGGCCTTGCTAAACTTATTCCACAATCGAGTAGTGTCACCCATTTTCAGATGTCGGGCCCGGCGGGAACCTTCTTCTACATGGATCCGGAGTACCAGCAGACGGGAATGCTTGGTGTCAAATCTGATATATACTCATTAGGCATAATTCTTCTCCAGATCATCACAGCTAAATCTCCGATGGGCATCGCACATCATGTAGATGAAGCCATCAAAAGCGGAAATTTCACTGACATTCTCGATCCGAGCATAAGCAATTGGCCCGTCAGCGAGGCTCTTGCATTCGCGAAGCTGGCCCTGAGATGTGCTGAACTGAGGAGGAGAGATCGGCCTGACCTCCGGAAGGTCATCTTACCAGAACTGAATCGATTAAATAGTTTCGGCCAAGAGTATCATCAAGACAGTGGCACGGTCACCGTGCCAGAAAATTCTGGCAATTCACAACAGGCAACAGTGTCACACATCCATCAGGTTAGTCAAATTAAATGGATAATTCATTCTTTGGCAACATTTTATCTGAAACAACAATTTATTGAATCCACATTTTGCCTCTGATACTGTAAACAGGAACAGATAAGCCATCTGAATATAAGTGCATCGTGGGCATCTTCAACGGATGATCGAGGAGTGTCAGATTGTTAGGACAGCAGGAGCTAAGATAACCAAAAACAGCATTCAGATTCAAAGGTCTTACATGAAAAGAGAAGGCAATTGGATTGCACGTAATCAATAAAAAAGATTGATGTTGTTCTTTGCACATATATCCAAGAAATGCTTACGAAGATCTACCAAGAATTGGTAGATGTGTTTTTGTTCATTATTTTTCTCTTTCTTTCGCAATTTCTTCTGTTCTTTTTCTTTCATTGTAATTTTTTGTATGTTGTTACGATCACATATCATGCCTTTCGATGGAACAACTTATGGGAATTTATCTTGCTCTAATTATCTAGAGTTGTGAGCTCTCTCATCTCAAACATGATCTCATATATAAGCATTTGATGAGTTCCCAATGGCCATCCATTATACTTTAAGAAGTAATTTTAATGCTGAAACGTAAAAACAGACTTCTCTTGACAAATTATAGTGAAAAATCGAACGGATTAGATTGAGATTATAGGATTTATTTAGCAAGAAAAAAGTGGCTTTGCCCAATTTAGTATTCATTCTTTTATATTTTTCCAAAAGTTCGGTTGTTCAATTATATTGCTAAGGCCCATTCTGATTATTTGCAAAATCAAATCACTAGTCCCATATATCATTCCCTCTTTTTTTTAATTAATTCAAACAAAAATCAGCAGAAATAGTTATGCATCATTCGCATACCAGTGACGGCTTCAAATGAACCATATATTAATTCCCTCTTTTTGAAAATATAGAAAAAAAGAGTTTGCGAACTAATATCCACCATAAAGAGTCCATGCTATGATAAATGAGAGGTTGTACGGCTGAGCTCGAGTCTCGAGCATAATTACTTTGATATAGCTAAGTCTTTTAGGTACTTGAATATTTTTCAGTTGCTCTGGTGCATTTATAGTTATTGCTTCCGTGAACATAGTAGCTAAATAAATTCAACATGATAAATATTAAGGGTATGTTTAGTTAAAAGAGAAGAAGAGAACGTAAAGAAGGAAAAGGTAATGGAAGGAAAATAGAAAGTAAACTTTTTTTTATCCTTCATTCAATCTCAATTTTAAAAAAATAATATTTAATTAATGAAAAAGAGAAATATATTATTTTTTAACTTTTCCTTCAAAATATTAGCATAAAGGTGTATTTGGTAAAAAAAAGAAAGATATTAAAGTAGAGAATACAATTTTCTTTTGTTTTAATAATAAACTTTTAAAGGAAAATTAAAAAATAATTTGTAGGATCTAGATGGCACCAAAAGGGGGTGAATTGGTGTTTAAAACTTTTTACTCTTTTCTTAATCTAGATGAGTTATAACAGCGGAAGCTTGTAAATGAAAACACTTAAACAAACAGAGAGAAGAGAGTAAAGAGAACACGAAAACAAACAACACACAAACACCGAGTTTGTTGTCGAGGTTCGGCCGAACTCCTGGCCTACGTCCCCGCTCTGGTCTTCTCTCACATAATCTCCGGAGATCACTACTTCCTTCTTCAAGGGCGAAGGCTCCCTTACAACTTATCCTTTCTTG
>LTAE01007249.1:0-20900 GCA_001647135.1 Pontederia paniculata
TACTATTTTCATTAACTAGATATTAAGTTTTATGTTAAATTATAATTATGAATTCAAAAATACCATGCTTTTTAATTGATTCATTTATTAACCATTACTCAAAAGGAGCCAATTTTTTGCATATATATAATTAACTTAAAAAAGAAAATATATAATAAGTAATTAATTTGGTTTATTACCCATCAATCAAGGAGGTCCAAATTTAATACTATATTATATATATATATATATATATATATATGCATATACAAAAATATTATTTTCCATAAATGTAAATATATGCATATACTCTTAAAATTTTGAAAAATTTGGAAGGAAAAAAAGGTATAATTTTCTATTATATGTGTAGTAATATATATATATATATACCCCAAACCCCAACCATAACCTCGCTCCGTCACTGTATACTTGTACCAACATATTATTTCGTATAGTTTTAAAATTTTCATCATAGATTCCATATGAGATTCGTGGCACACAATTTGAACAATACATAAATCCATAACACAAATATAAATTATCAACCACGAAATCTCAAAGAATCGAATCCATAAAATCTATACAAAAAATCAAACTCGAATCCCATATATCATCACATTAGCTCAAAGACAATCACATCATTAATATATATAATTAATCATATGATCTAAAAAATGAAATAACTAACCCACGTTGGTGTAGACATGTAAGTTCATAAAATCCACTCACCTCAATTACGCTCAATCTTGTCGAGTTGTTCGTATCCGAACAATACAACGAACATAGCACCTAAACAAATATATGATTAAGTTCTATTAATACCTCTTATTATTTATATATTAACATTGTATATAGAATGATCACCCGATAATACAATTATTATTTGAATTATTAATTATTATTAATCATAGATCCGAATTTAATTATTTACACAGTGTCCAATTAAAATATGAATAAATAATTATAGATTTGATATCTTAAATAAATGTCTAGCACCATATAATTATTCGTCATACTGTTAATAGTTATTGATTGATCAACATAATTACCAAATTCATATCACTCACACATGTAATCATTTATTACTTATAATTAGGTACGTGTTATAATCACATAACAAATTTGTTTATTATCCTATATATTAATCACATCACTTGTGTATGATCAACAAATAATACCTTTTCATGATTAGTTAATAATTAATTACCAATAGTTTAATCCAATTAGCATTCCATAACTATTGATGAACCATAATTCTTATCATACAAATTAATCACATAAGAATTAACACAACACATATTAATCTATATAACAACTCATAAGTTTTCATATCAATTGAACCTTACTCCTACTTAACACATATCACTAAATAGTTTAACTAATCATTAATACTAATTACTACTTCTCATCCATACTTAATCCATATCAATCATTTTCCTTATAATATTATATTAACTCTAAAAGGTCATTAATCACATCTAACTACTTATCTATTTTACCTTCGTACATTCATCACCAATAGAATGTGGTTACATTGCTAATCGGTGGAGTGAAGTTTTCTACGATGATGCCCCCAACAACTTCCTCTCTGATAATATCTAGTGATACGCAAGTATATGACCCTTTGATGGGATCTACAAGGTTCAGGGATGACTGCTACACTCAATGATGTGAGAATGGACCTCGATGACCTCCTCTGTTGACAGTAGCTATCACTCATGAATTGAAATCAGTACGAAAATGACACCCAAAGGAGATCACAATCAATAGTAGATTAGTCCAATGGCCCTAAGGTACAAGATGCTCACTATCAATTCACAAACCACAAGCTACGACATTGGTGAACCCACAAATAGTGATCAATGAATCCTACAGAGAATGAAACATTATTATGCTGGAAATGCACTCAAAACATTCAGCCAAAATCTATCACAAAGTCGTAAAATAACTTGTACCAACTTACCCGACAAAAATCGACGAAGAAACACGTCAAACAAGAATGGCTCCAGCTCGAGTCGCGACATGCCCAAAGCGCCCATGAATCCTACTCCATCATGTTCATGTTGTCGAGATCCTCATGATAGTACCATTTAATGATCCAATCATTGATGGTAAGCAGTCGGACGAAGGAGAAGAAGAAAGAGGAGGCCAACTTTTTTATAATATCTTTGGGACGTGTGGCCAATCCGTCGATTGATCCAATTTTATTTATTTATTAGTTATTATTCCTGCCTTATGGAAAGAGAATGAAGCCTTCATTAGTTTCAAAAATTACAAGTTTTCCACTAGGCTTTTTACTATTTTCGAGCTTGGGCTTATACATACATATATACATACATACATACTACATACCTGTGTGTGTGTGCGCTCATGTGCGTGTGCGTCTTGTGTGTGTGAGATGTAGCAAAGACAAATTATTCCAATGTAGTTTGGAATTTAATTTTTACTAAAATTTAAGCAAAAAAAAAGCAATAGATTGGTTCAACCACTAGATTTTGGGAAGAACTACTAGATAAAGATTCAAGTCCTTACTTCTTTCAACTACGTTGGTGATCGATGGACGTTGAGGCAGATTGAGTAATAGCTACTCTTCGCTGAAACAAGTTTTGAAATTGACTATTTGTGTGCATCGCTGGAAACATCATTCGCATACAGACATGCTAACCGACTAGTCAAATGACTCATATTAGTCGTAGTGATAGTGATATGTTACTTACTCTCATACTAATGCGACCAAAATTGTTGTTGAAAAATTTATATATATGTGTGAAATTGAAAAATAAAACTATGGCTAACTAGTCAAGAGCTAATAATGCAAAATCAATATGATATTAAGTCTGGGGAGAGATGTCGAACAAGTCATCTAATAAACATACAACCCAAACATGTAGGAGGGAGTCCAAATAGAAATATGGGTCAGAGATAGGCAATGATTTAAGCAGATGGAAATACTTAGAAAATTAAGTTGATTAATCGCTCAAACAAAATTGGGCATACACATTTCAAATTATAGATATTTAAGAGTTATCTTCTTAAACTATTTATTATGACGTTAATTTTATATTGTATTGGGATTTTTTTACCTCTTTGTACTATCTAAAACAATAAGGCTTAACTTATCTTAACTTTCTTGAAGAGAAATATTTCTAGATATTTTTGTATTGTTGCTTCCGTTGGTAACCAAGCTTCGATATTAATGATAAATCCAATTTATATTAAATAACAAGATAAATTTTCCTCAAAACTTATAACACATTTACTTTTTGCATTAAGGGTGTGGGCATTATTGGTGGGGAAGAAGCAATAAATTGGGGTTTATTAGGGCCAATGTTACGAGGTTCCGGAATTGAATGGGATTTTTTCCTTAATCAATACCATATATTGCATTCTCATCACAAAAATACTAATTAAAAAAGAAATAAAATATATAAATTATGGTAATCTAATTAATAACTAACCTAAAAGTTTTAATTTTAACCATCAAATTATTTAACAACAACAATTATAATCACATTCATATTCTTTATCTTTACACACTCAGTATTTATCTGATAAATAATGTTGGTGCATGATTTTTTTTCATTTTCAAATTTAGTTTAATAAACATAAGTAAAATATTTTGACTTTTTTTATGGAATCATGTTTTCATGAATGTTCTATAGAATTATCCTATTATCTTTCTAAATTTCGATGATAGTTGTAGCAGGGTCATTTTTTTGTGTACCCATTGATATTCATGATTACTAGTACATGATTAATTTATATCTATATTGAAGAGATGCGATAAAGTGTTTGGTGCAATAGCCGAATCAAATGCCTAGTGGCATGATCAAAATCAATGGCCATCAATTTATGTCCTCCTTCACGAAGTGAAATAAAACTATTCATGATGTTATACACCATGTGAAAACATATACGAGACTTAGGTTAAGCTTCATCTCAAAACTGATGTGAGGTTAAGAGTAAAGCATTTTGAGATTGGTGTATCTCGTTGGGCATGGAGAAACATTGAGAATCACAATATATTTTTCTCGAAGCAATTTATTTTCCCTTAGCCACAAGATAGCTCTTTGCTTTTGGTTCTTCAAAAGAAGAAATTGACATGTCCTACTTGGAAAGCTAAACATGAAGATTGATTAGGATATAGTACAAAAAAATATCAATAACTAATTCAATCCATGACATTAAAAGTTAAAATTTTAGAAAAGTTACTAATACTAATTTAGCTCAATTTAACATATTCATTTCATATTATTGGATATGGATCACCTTCAAATCAATGGTGGAGATGGTGAGCAACTTCTCCACCATCTACTTCCAAGTCAAGGAAAACATCATCAACAAGGCACCAAAAGAGTTCATAGCTAGCCTTTGATGTCGACGAGAGCATCCTTAACGTTCTTATGTCAGACTTTGATGTCGAAAACCCTCGATTGTCGATTACTCAAATGTCGAGAATCTATGATTAGTTGACTTATAATGTACCAATCCCCCTTAATTAGATAAGAAATGTCGTAAAGTTAAAAAAACAAAAGACCTAGTCATCATAAGGTGATATGCCAATTCACTATGGACTGAATTTGGACTAGCAATTTATATAGTTATACTATTTTGTACGTGGGTTTCTTTTGTTGGGTGTTTCTTTATATTTATGATGAAATACATAGCTTATTTTATGTACATTACATCATGGGTGCAAAAACCACCATATTCTTGGATGAAACAAGACTTTTGGTTTTGACGTTTGACGGTAACTAGTTGTTCTATTATATGTATCGAAAGTCATTATGCTTTTCATATATCAATTTGTTTGAAAGTAAGCATGAAAGTAGATAAAGGAATCGCAAGTGCTTAATTTGTGTTGCTTCTTGTTTTACGTCATAGATTTTGATGATACTTGCCTATTTTTTTAATAGAAGTTCATGCTAAATATTTATACTTTGCGTATGGGCATTAATTTTCATCAAGTGTAATCAAAATATATCAATAATGGAAGACGTGTAGATGTGCATTGCATCATGGGTGAAAAAGTTACGTTCTTCTTGGATGAGATAAAGGCCTCTTGGACTTAATGTTAATGTAGGTGATGATTTTACATATTTGTTGAAATTCCTTGAATCTTAACTTAGTGATCAACCCTACATATGCCCTCCAGTGCATCACATCCGCTCAAATAATTGGGGCGGCAAAGTCTCCTGTCCCATACTCTAGGGTTTCAGTTTCCTATTTTGTATTGGGAGTCCCTATATAAAATCCCTAGGGTTTTGGTTATTCAGTATCTTGTAATCATCTATTACTTTCATCAAAGAAACTCTCAGCCGCCGCCCGAGGATGTAGCCCAGTTAAGGGTGAACCTTGTAAATCTCGTGTCTTCTTCTGTGTGCGCTCTTGTCTCTCTCTCTCTCTCTATCTCGTCTCATATCCGCAACATACGTATACAAAATTAATGATATTGATTTTTCTCTTCAATCTTTCATATATCAGCTTATTTTAAACCATGCAGAGCGAGGAAACGGATCACTACAAGAAATTAAAGGCCTTTTAACGAAAGTAATAGTGGTAGTTAATGATTAAAATTCTATTGTTGAAAGTTATTAACGATCATAAATTCTCATCATCACTTGTCGTTATATGTTATACTGTTAAATATTAATAATGATAGAATAATAAAGTTGGTCATTATTTAGTTTTGATGATCATCACTTTGCTTGTCATTAAAATGTTTTCGCGACCAGATTTATGGTCATTGACAATTTTTCAGTGACCAAAGTTCTTGTCATTTAGAACTTTTCTATATCCAACTTTGTCATTGTTAACGTATTTTTATATCAACCATAATTCTGATCATTAAAATATATAATGACCACTATTCATGTTGCTAAAACATTTATATTGACCCTCTTATTATATGCATCCTTAGCACATTTAATTACCATGATGACATATTTAATTTTTAATTTGACATTGCTACCAAATACATTTCATTATATCTTGAATCTCAAATCATATCAGACAAAATTAAGAATGCTTTTATAAATAGAAATTTATTATAAAATAGAGTTCACATCAATAAACATTCATAACATTAACTTTCATCATGGAACACAAAAGACAAATAAAAAAATAATCAAAATATTTCCACTACCATAAAATTTAATTTTAAGTGGAACTCTTAAACAAAAAAAACTTGAAAATAAGTACAAGTCTTGGCCTTTACGGAAACTCCCAAATAGGTCTTCAAGTATATGCTTTGTTTATCTTGCAACAATAAGTTTCTAGGTTTTCATGTTCCTGACACAAAAAAGAAAACATAATAGTTGAACTTTAGAAAAGAATAATAGATAGAATTAGAATAAAATTCAATTGGCCTAAGATATAATGAATTGCTAAATCTAAAAAAAATTATAGCTATTAACATAATATCTAACAAATGGAACTCAAAAAGTAGCATATCAACATTTTAGAGACGTCTAGCTTCGTACAGTAATTTGGCATGAATAAATAGATAATATCATTTAACTAGAAAATATTTCCAAATGTATAGAGTATATCACATAGAAAAAATGAATTCTCGGGCCTACCATCAATTAAACTTTCTAGAAAGTAAAGTCCCAATACAATAGATAAATTTCATATTCTCTATTTACAATAGTCATATAATTGCATCTATACTTTTTTCATGACTTGTGAAGTACTCTTAACTTAATGTTTGAATAGTAAAATTATTCTTAATTGTGTGATTATGATGTATCCTCCATGGAAACATTGTTGAAAATTAGTTCGAAAAACTTAAAATTGAGTTGAATAGAGTTTTCTACAAATCCATATCAATTCTTTGTACTCTGTTTAGGGTAATAGATAGTAAATGCTAAGAAATCAGTAAGTAAGAATCCAAAAATCAAATAACTTATCGAAATTAAGATTTAGAGTAAAAAATATATCAAGTATCAGAATCAAGCAAACCTCATGTAGACAAATTCTAATGCAAAGATTCAGTAAACACAATTTTCTTCGTTAGTCCAACAGAGCCGCATGCATTGTGATGTTATTAAAGGCCTCCAAATTAACACACAAAAAGATATCCTTAATAAAATTGGATAAATAAAGATGCAAATTAGTAGAAATTTTTGGTGAAGTATAGGTGACAATGATCAAGATTAAAGAGACCAAAAACATCAAAAAAAACTCTAGCTATCATTGCAAGAATGTGTTGCCTCATGGTTGGTCAAACTAGGTGATGAGAACTGAAAGATCTATACTTGTTATAAATTGATGAAGGAAAGAGATGAAATAATTTGCATTACTTGATATAAAACTTATACTCAACAAAGATATGAAAAAAAATTCAAGATGGTCGTTATCGTTCAACACAAATACTCTTTGCTTCTAGATATTGTTGCTTGTTCTTGGTGCTAATCATCATCATCATCAACTATGTCTTGTTGTTGCCTTGGTGTCATATGTTGATGACGAAGCAGAAGGATCAGAGAGGATGAATGGCTCTATTATTTTTGCTTGTTACATGATGAAGAATGAAGAGAAGGGGCAAACAAGAAAAGCAAATGTTCGATGCTTTATTTTTTATTGTGCATAGTGTGTGGATGAAAGAGAAAAAAATACCATATTAGATGAGGAGGGGAGGAGGAGGACATTAAAGGAGAAGAGAATCTTGTGGACAATCCTTAGCCTAAAGGAGGAGGAGGAGCTTAACATTTTTCTCTTAGTCTAGGGTTTCTATTTGGGTTGTCTTGCTGCATCAATTTGATTAGTTGATTAAGACGAGCTTTTGAATGGAGAAATATACTAAGAAAATTTCATCATAAAGATCATTAGTTGGTATTATACTATGGATAATTAGTGGTCATCATTAATCATCGCCATTAACTTATGAAATAAATGATAAGTTTAATTGCTGACTATTAAAGTACTTTTAATGGTCGAACTCTTATTTTAAGGGCAAGAAATTTTGCTCGTCACTATTAATATATTTATTAATGCTAGGTAAAAATCAGGCCACATTAAACACATTAAATGACCATATTTTTGTGTTGTCCTTATAGATTGGTCATTGAAAAGCAATTTTATTGTAGTGGATATAGGAGCTCACCAACATCCTACAACTCTAGTATCTTTGTATTTAAAACTTAATATTGTGACTTTTTTGTTTCATTTTATGGAATTTAAGTGTACTTACCTTCTATTCTTCAATTTAAAGTCAACTTCCATTTGTTTTTTATAGCATACATTTTTTTTTCAAAATGAGAAAAGTAATTGTTTATGCAAAAGATTTGGTTATAAGTTACTTATTTAAATGCCACAACACATTAAATGACAATATCAAATTTAGTTTAATAAACACAATTAAAACATTTTAATTTTTTTATGGAATCATGTTTTCATGAATGTTCTATAGCATTATCTCATTTTCTTTCTAAATTCTGGTGATAGTTGTAATCGGTGAAACCCCTCCCATGAACAGCCTTCGGTTTCATCGAAATGGTGGAACCAGATATAATGGAACCGGGTCACATGACATCTAGTTCCAAGGTTTCAAAGACATGATTGTTGGCAAGGAAACTAGAGAATATTGGTTCTTCGTTGAACTATCATCGTCTCGTTGTTATAATGATGCAACAATGATGATGTTATGACAATAAATCAGCATCGTTAAACCGCAGTCGCTATTAGCGGCAATCATAAATTGTCCCTAAAGTCATAACTTGTCTCTCAAGTGTCGTTGAACTATCGTTACCTTTTCATTTTTTTAAGAAGAATACTGACTTTTCATCGTTACTACATAATCGATAAATTGTTGTTAGTTCGTCAAAGAATTATCGCTAAGTAACAAAACCGATCGTCGATGTGTTTTCACTAAACTATCGTTACACAATCGTGAACTATCTAATTTTTTAGTTAAATCATTATCGTTAAACTATTGTACGTTGTTGTGTCGCCATGGCGTTGTTAATTATAGATTTAGTGACAAAATTTTAATTGATTTATACATCAATTCTTAAATATAATAGATAATTATCACAATACAAATTAAAAGTATCACAACACAAGTTTTTAATTCAACAAAATTTAATTGTCAAACACAAAAGAATCTAATCGTTAAACAATGTGCGAGGAGTAAATCGATTGTGAATCAAAATATGGACCTCCAGTAATATTAGCCTAACTTTATCATCCACGACATCTCCCACAAGGTCCCTCAATTCAGTCATAGTCGTGGGGGCATGTGCGATGACCGAACTACATGAAAGTCGACAGAGGAAGCACTCACTTGCAAACTCAATCTACCTAACCCATGAAGTCTACCCTCCTTAGTAAATCTTGCAATTTTTTTATACCTCCTCGTCGATCTTGAGATATTGGTCAACATTATACTTGTACTTCTCAATCATAAGCAAATCATATTATTTGAACTGAGTGTTACAAAAATACACCATAATATTATTTGCTTGCTTCGAAACGAATTGTTGGTCTTCTTGTTGGTGAAAACTTCTTTGCACACCGTTCAGAAGTAAATGTTGTCACCATTTGTCAACTTCTACATCAATCACATTTCACATATTAAACAATATACTTGAACTATTATATGATAAGATTCAAGATTATGATAATTTTAAAAAAAATATTATTTTTCGTTTATGTTCAAACTTAATAGAGCCTCCGTAATGGCAATGCCACATCCAACTTAGAAAATCATGATACTCGGGTCATGTCCTGCATTAAAAAATGATGTGTTGGAGAAATATAAATCTAATCCAAAAATTACTCACCCAGTTTCGCAAAGTATAGACCAAACGTTTTTTGAAATATGTGGAATAGGCTTGTCATTTACTTAAAGAATTTTGTCATCGGTGGCAAGCCTTGCATCTTGATGGTAGTTGAATAACACTCCTCTGAGGTGAGTATAAGATACAATATTGAAGACCTTCCTTATTACAGTATTTACAAGACATTCCTCCCATTTTATACTTGGCCTAAAAAAACTTGTTATTATTTTGTAAAACAATTTAATATGAAGATAAAATAATTTTATCTTAAATTCAATGTACATGTCATCCTGATAAGGCAACGACTTATCCTTCCGATGAGCACAACCTACCAGAAGCCTCGAAAAAACAAACTCGATGATGTTACGATAAATATAACCCGAGACGAAAGCATACATAAAATTATTAATGCATGTAATTTATATTCATAAAAGTAAGCTTCATATATGGATATTTCAATTTTTGTCTTCCTCTTTAGGTACAACATGCACATCTCAAATGGATACATCCATCAAAATTGTATTGAGCTACTACTTTTGCTTCATAGGCGAGATGAACGACCAAATGCTCCATGAGATCAAAGAATGATGGTGATAATATTTTTTATACTTTGCATAAGGTATTATAATTGATTATTCCAAACACATCATATCATCTTTCCATATGCTGCAGAAGCACAATTCTTTGAATTAGATGTTGAATTCAGCGAGTGTCCCTTATATAGTTTAGACAAAAATTTTTGAAATGTGATTGAAATTAATCTTTGCATAAATACGTGAAAATTATATGTCTTCATCCTGAATATTTTGCACTCTTCAAGATCGATGCAATGAGATATATTAGATGTGTATTCTTCGAAAATCTCAATTATTTTATCCACTCAAATATGAGCTTACGTTGTTCATTACTTAATGTGTAAGTAGCTTTTGACTTTATGTACTTTCAATTTTGATGAACCAACTCAAGTTCTGGACATTTTCCCTTTATCAACTTCAAATTCTTAATTCATATGAGCTTCATGCATATGAATAAAATCGATTCATACTTAATGCATATGAGCTTCAAATCCTCTCTAAAGTTCATATTATCTTTGAATTTTTTATGGCCATCACGGTGTTGAACATGTTATTAAATATATTCTTTTTTACATGCATAGCATGTAGATTATCTCGCACTAGATTTGAGTGTCAATATGATAAATCCCAAAATATATTTCTCTTTTTCCAATTATGATCAATTCCAAATTCAGGTGATCAAATTGTGGATTCTTTCAGCCAACAAGTTATTGGACCAATCGCAATAAAGTGACAATGCTTCAAACCTATTCATTTTGATTATTGGTAAAAAAAATTTAGAGTTGTCTTACGAAAAGAGTTTCGATCACGTCGCACAAAGTGTTCGATCGGCAAAAACATTCAATGAAAATTAAACCAATTCACTTTCCTACTATGTTCCAAGAAAAATGATGTGTGATTTTTTCAGAAAGTGGACATGCAAGTTTTCCTTTAGTACTCCATCAACTTAACATTTTATATGCAGAAAAATCATTAATCATCCACAATAGTGCTTCTTTGATATGTCATAGTCAAAACTCTATCCTCCCATAATATTTTCAATTCATCAAGAAGAGACTTGAAATACACATCTATATTCTTTCCCGGCGACTTCGGACCAAAAATCATGCATGTCAAAAATATGTTCCCTACACATGCATATGTTGGATGGTAGGATAACAAATATGTACCAACATGAATATGATGTTGTTGAACTCCCAAATAGATTTAAATCATCAATGCAAAGATCTAATCTCACATTGCAAGTCTCTGCAGCAAAATTAGCATAACATGTGCCAAAATATTTTCACGCTTCTGCATCTGAATGATGTATCATAACTGATGATCACTTTGCACTCCATCTGTATGCCATCACGTACAATGTGTAGTATTCTTGGATAAAGACAAACATTGTAAGCCTGGGATGATAGAAAAATATCTAAAATATTGTAATAGGAATATCTCTCTGGTTATTATTAGAATATGTCTTTGGTTTGAATCGACACTCACCGCATACATAATAACTTGCTAGCTCGCTATGTTCTTTGTAATACAACATGCAATGTTTACGACAAACATCTATTTCTAGTACTGTAATCGAAGTTTACTCATTATTCTCTTACATTTACAATAATTTTTAGGAAGTTTTTACAGAGGAATGCAACATACTTTTGATAATAACAATCATTCTATCAAGGCACTTCTTACTCATATTATATTCGGACTTCAAATTAATCAATTGTAAACTAGAAGATACTACACTTTTTTGCCCGCAACCATTCTAAAGAGTCTCGTCTACATTTTTAAGAAAATTATAAAAAAATAAGTTGATGCATTAGGAGTTTCTTCTCTTTGTTCATGCACTCGATAAAATGTAGCATTAACTTTCGCATCTCGCACCATATCAATGTAGCAATATTTTGAAGAATAGTACAATTGACTTGATTACCTGAACTTTCATCTTTCCAATATTTTTCATCATGCAATATCCAATCCAAGTAATCCACTCAAAAACCATTTTGATATAAATTCATTTGGACATAGTATCTTAATTTTAATTTTTTATACTTACAATTCGCACATGGAGTGAGATCAAGAGAATCAGATGCACGCTTTTCTTCATATGCAAATTTCAAAAATTCATCAACTTCGTCCTTAATATCTCTATGCACATAACCATCATTATATTTCCACCGAAAAATTCAATTTCGTTCAGGTCTCATTATACTACATATATTTTCAATGAAACATAATTAAATATGAAAAAAATATGCTACATTAACTAAACATAATAAAACAAAAAATTATGCTACGAGGGCATGACTATTAATCATGAGTATGCTACATTAATCAAAGAGGAGAGCGCAATTACAAAGTTATGCTAGAAGGGTGCGAAAATTATACTACGTTAATTAGAGAGGAGGGCACGTCGCCCTCCTCACGGCAGCGAGATGGTAAACAACGACGACACACAAAACACGCAGAAAAATAAAAGAAATGAAAGAAAAAGAAGAATTTAGGGTACGAGAATTAGCGACAGCTAAATACTATCGCTAAACATCATGAATCTGTTGCTAGTTTAATATTTTTAAAAACAAAAAAATGACAGCGACAAATGACGAATCGTCGATACATTATCATACATTATCGCTAAACCATGGTTAATATTTTTTTGGGAAGAAAAGTGAAGTTTGATTTTTTTTTCATCGTCGTCAGGATGTCTTAGAAGTGTTGCTATTGGTGATAGCTCGGCGACAACTAAATTTGTCGATAATGTTCCCTCGCAAAAACATGTTATTCTTGTTGTGTAACGTGGTTCTTTTATCATTACAAATTGTTTAAAGAATTTTTTTACTCTTGACATATAAACATGCTGGTGAAAATGTCAGATCTTTTTAATGAATTACACAGTTTTATGCTTGACATGACTACTTCCTTTAGGTTTGATGAATTCCTAACAATTTTAAATGTTTCATGGATCGCCAAAGGCTTGATTAAACTTCAAATATCTGTTCAAGAATGTCTTTCAAATAACTTTGACATTCAAATTCAAAATGAAGCTGATTGTATAAATCTTGATCGACTTAATCAAATGCTATCTGACGATATGTTTCCTCGACTTGCATTGCAGGCTACTCGGAAGTTCAATTTCTAATTTCATCAGTGAGCATGCTATAATTTCTAATTTCATCAGTGAGCAAGCCCTGGAAGAGTGTGTTCTTTGATGAAACAATTGAAACACATGAGTTTATTCTACCGGTTGCTGCCCATGTTTGTTCTGGTCTTGCCTATTATACGTAGCAAAGCATGTAAGCTTGCACATGATGACTTTCATGTGGTTTGTTTTATGCAAAAACAACAAAATTGAATGCTAGTTTTGTTTTTCCCCAAGCCCATTGCTAAATATGAAATCCAACTTCCAATCCTTATTGTTTTTCCTCCATATCAGCTATTTTCACCTTTGTTTCAGGGTCCTAAATGCAAAAGTTGCTTCAAATGGGTAAGTACATGGGATTTCTGTTTCATATAAGAAAGAGATGAATGCATTATTAGTGGTTGTTTTCTTTTATGATGATGTCGTGTCGCTCTTGTATCAGTTACCAATTCTTTAATTTTCTGTAGGAACAAAGGGAAAAAAAAAAGATCACATGATCAAACTCTAGTCAATGAACTCTTGGATATCAGTTATTAACACCAGACAACTAGGAATGTTTTCCTTCTTTTAAACGTTTTCTTTCAAGTACAGATTTCTGTCTTGTACTAGTTAGAAATCTTACTGAATTCCACAGTATCCAAAATAGTTGGAAAAAAAAGAGTTGAAACTTGCACATGGAAAGAAAATGGAGCATCCAAACATATAGTTTAAATTTCCGTGGTTGTATTCATAAAGAAAATGGAGCATCCAGACACAATTAAAGTTTAGTTTTCAACGAACTTTCTTTGAAACCCATCAGCGGTGTGCTGCTCAAATGATTTGCATGCATAGGCTTCATGTTGACCTGCAGATCAATGTTTCTGCCGCTTACTTCCTTCTTCTTAATGTGCATGACGTAGTTGCTCTCCTCGTCTCTAACTTCTACGTACGTAACTTTAAGTTGATGGACTTCCGATATCTGCTATGCACCATGATACTGGCACAACGAGGCCATCTGTAGAGGTGGGCGTTTGCTGGTGTCCATTGCCATTTCCGATTCGTACACTGGTGATCCACAAACAGGCAACATTCGCTTACTTCCAAGTATATATTCATGGTTTATGTATGCACAACAAGGGAAAGCACAAGGCATGCAAGAAGAGGAGGGAGAGGGGGCGTGCATGGCACTCACTCGGGGGGCCGTGGTACTCGGGTTCATCTGCTTCGTTCTCGTTCAAGCTTACTCCCCATGGTGGCGTCGTACCATCCGGTCCATCACGTCCATGTTTCTTCTTAGCAAGCATCTGCCTCCATCGCTTCGCCTTCTCCTTAACCCTCAACAAGATGGACTTCTTCCCGCGGTGGTCGGAGTCGTGATGGTCTTCGTCGTAGAGGTACTCGGAGGTCGGCGTCTCCGCCGTCGACGACGAATGCCAGAGATTGTCACCTAGACCTTCATGTGCATCGGCAGCATCAACAATTATAAGATGTTGAAGTTCAATTTAGTGCAAGATTTCATATGAATTAAAGAGCCACATGCAGAAAATTTGGTTGGTAAATATTCTGCATTTGTATTAGAACCAAAAGTCAGGAAAAAAAACTATGAGATGTATATCCATCACTTATGTAATTCCATTGATAATTGTAGTATAGAAATAGATTTGTTAATTAGCTTTTTTTTTCCGGACCTTGGGGCATGGACTGAGTGCGAGTTGGAAGATTCCTTCTCCTAATGCTGCCTTCTGTTTGAGCCATTTCTTCTTTCTGTCTTTGCTCTCAATCTTTGGGTTCTTGTTTGATGATATCTTTTATGAACAAGATGAATGCAGAGAGGCAATGCAAACTTCGGATAGACACTATTTATATATCCTTTTGTAGGTTTGCATTTACCCCAGCAAATAGGTAGAGATGTGTTCTAAATTAGTAGATCACTTTGGTTGGACAGGAGAAAATGGAGGATTCAAGTCCACCCATTTATTGTACATCCTCGCCATGTTGTGCATTCTTGGTCCACAAAGCCACACTAATGGAGTAACTTTATTCATATCTTCTTTTTTCTTTCACACAATGGTGAAACAAGAGCATGTTTGGTGAAGATTAAATTATGATATATAAATATAGTAAACTCTGATGGCTCTCTTTAAACTCTTGAAATTTTGATATTAAGACCTGTTGAAATCAATTGTTTGTGTTTGCAAAATGAGGCCACCTAAATCAAGTAAAATTTAAAATAAATTAAGTCCTAAACTTAGTCTTTGGTGGTTAAAAAATTTACATTTTTATCTCCTAAAATGTACAAAGTATATTGGATTAGAATTTTTTTATCTCCTAAGTGAGTCAACTAATTGATGGTATTAGGTCAAATTGACTCAAACTTTTCTTTGTGGTGTTTGGGGAGGTAGACTTATTGCTTTTCCAGAGGTCAAGATTATATGAGAAGAATAATGAGTCATCCAAATAACTTTTATAGTAATCATATAAAATCATGATCTAAAGCATACAACAATCAAACTTAATCCAATAAAATTTTCTTTTACTCTGATCTGAAAAAAATGCAATCCAATCCAACTTAATTAATTTTGAGTCGAATAACAAATACATATTTAATAATTTGATAACTCGAAATTTGACTCATAATATATTTTAATAATTTCAAAGCCGAGAGGACGACTGACTCATTATTATTAATATTATCTATTTTTATCATTATTATATTTTTATTTTATTTTGAATATATTATTATTCGTAAAAAAATGAATATTTTTTTACAAAATTAAACTTCAAAAACATTCAAACCAAAAAATTAAATTAAATTTGGTTGATTTTAATTTTTTTTATCTATTATATCCCATACATTATAACCTCTAAATCTATCAAAAAAAAAAAAAGAAAGGAAGGAAGCACGCGCCAGGGGTTCGTTTTAATTCCAACGCCCAGAGCGGCGTCGCGCAATCCGTAGATCCTTCCGACCGCTTGCGTTTACAGGGATCGCCGCCGGTCGATGTCCAAACCAAACCACGGCAGCTGGATCGAACTCATCAACCGCTCCTCTCGCCAGGGCCTCCACAAGGACGTCCTCCGCCTCTTCCGCCAGTTCCTGACCGGCGACGGAGGCTCCTTCCGACCGCACCCTTACGTGCTCCCCGGCGTCCTTCGAGCATGCGCCAACCTCTCCCTCCTGAACGCCGGAAGGAGCGTGCATGGCGTCGTCGTCCGCTCGGCGCTCGATTCGGACGTCTTCGTCGGCAGCGCGCTGATCGACATGTACTGCAAGTGCCGACGAATTCGGAGTGCTCGCCTTGTGTTCGACGGAACACTTCACAGAGATCTGGTGGTATGGAACGCCATGGTCTCGGGCTACGCCCAGCGAGGCCTAGCGGAAGCCGCGTTGGTGTTGTCCGTCAAGATGAGAGCTTTCGGAGTGCGGCCGGATGCCGTGACCTGGAACGCACTTATCTCTGGCTTCTCTCGTACGGGTGAGTACGAGATGGCCATGGATTCGCTGAGTCTGATGCAGGCAGAAGGAATCGAACCCGACGTAGTTTCCTGGACCTCAGTGATCCACGGGTTGGTTCTCAATCTTGAATTCGGAAGAGCCTTTGAGGTCTTCAGGCAAATGACGAAGGTTGCTGGAATAATGCCGAGCTCTGTCACGATTAGTAGCCTTCTGTCGGCTTGCGCCAATGTCGCCAACCTGCAACGAGGGAAGGAGCTCCATGGCCACGCTCTGGTGCTCGGAGATGGAAAGGATTTGTATGCAAGTAGCGCACTGATCGACATGTATGCCAAGTGCGGCCTCATCTCGGATGCATTCAAAATTTTTTGCAGAATGCAGGAAAGGAATACGGTTGCTTGGAATTCTATGATCTTTGGCTATGCTAACCATGGATACTGCGAAGAATCCATCGAGCTTTTCCATCAAATGGAACAGGAAGCAGACATTGAACCCGATCACCTGACATTTACGGCAGTCCTCTCGGCTTGTAGCCACTCCGGAAAAGTCGAGCTCGGAAGGGAGTTATTCCAGGCAATGCAGGATAACCATGGGATCCCGCCGAGGCTGGAGCATTATGCTTGCATGGTGGATCTGCTTGGGAGAGCTGGGATGCTCGGGGAAGTTTATGACTTGATCAATGCAATGCCAATGGAGCCGGATTCTTTTGTTTGGGGAGCACTGCTCGGGTCTAGTCGGCATCACGGAAACATCGAACTCGCAGAACTGGCAGCAGCACATCTGCGTAAACTCGAGCCTTGGAGTGCTGGAAGCACTGTGCTACTGTCGAACATGCTTGCAGGTGTTGGAAGACAGAGTGATGCTGGCAAGATAAAGAAACTCTCTAAGAAGAGGAAGATGCGTACACTTCTTGCTTGCAGCTGGATGCAGATGGCATAAGGTGAAACCCGCTGAAAGATGAAGCAATTCTTTGTAATTTAAGTCTGCAAAATTTAGATAGTTCAAGAGTATTTGTAATTAAATGTTCTCTAACAAAAATAACAGGAGTTCAAGTCAGCTTGGGGAAATATATGTGACCGTAGCTGTTACAAAAATCACTGTTAGCAGTAAAAACCATAACTATGTAGTCACCAAGTTTTTCATCATATAACAAGGTCATCAGGGTAGACGAAAGTGCATGCTATAGTTCTTGAGGTGATTGCCGGACTACTTGGCGACTCAAATAGAAACCTGCCGATTACACAATAAGAGATCTCAATATTACATAAGGTCGGGAATCTGATTAGCTGAAAATTATAGAACTCATGCTTTGCCTCTGCCAAGGCATTTGTGAGTCTTCCAAGGATGGCATATGCCCATGCATATATCTATCATGCACGATCCATTTCGCTCAAAATCTGATAATTCCGTTTGACTAGGTCGCATAATCCAGCTATTCCATGTGGATTAAAAAAAGATTCCTAAAAATTCCTTTATTTCATTCACCATATGACATGATTAGTTTACAAACCAAGTTGAGATACATGCTTTATAATCCATCTGAATTTTGCATGAAAAAGCATCTTGTATGTCAGATGCAAAGATTATCAATGGCTTTCCCTTAAATCAAGAGATAATCAACGACGACCTGAATGAATATCTAATTAATACACTACAAACTATGTTAATAGCCAATTTCACAGAGAATAAAACAGTCAAGATATTGCACAAAAAAGAGTTGCCAACAATCATTTGACATACAGGCAAGCAATATCATATGTCTCTAACCCACATAATCCAACAAGGAAATGGAATCTTAACCTTCAGTGACTAACCAATTTATCTAAAGGCTTAAAGTTGCATTTAGTCTATGAATTCTTATCCATCAAACTTAACCTCCTTTCAGGTGGGAGCTGCCTAAGATATTAATCAACCTAGACTCAACAAGTGAACAACTTATCAAGAAGAACATTTGTTTTGGTTATGGATGTAGGCTGAGAGATTCAAACTCAGTCAAGCAAGAACCTTCAAATATGATCTTATAAGTTTGAATGTTAATAACAAATTCATCAAAAGACTTAAGCATGCTGAGACAGTTTTTTTTATTCAACTCCTAACAAACTGAGAATGGATAATTCATGGCAATAGGTCTGTTCTGGACAATGTCTCACGAGTAAGACGAAACAAATGCTCCTAAAAGTATATGGTGTATAGATAAATTAAAGCAAGTACCAAAGTAAAGTGTCGATTAACCTCTGTCCAATACATGTAATCGCAACAAATGACATGCTCCACAGCCATTCATCATAAAGAAACATGAAAGCTAAAACATCGATCAAGCTACCATAGAACAACATGATAAATGTCAAAGACTGAATTTGTGAAAGCTATGCTTAGAAGGAAGCAAAATCATTTCTCCCATACACATCAAGGACTGAATAACACCAGCATCCAATATACCAAAAACAGTGTGGGAAGAGAGTTCATATTGTGAATTAAGTCCCCTGCTGTAATGTGTAATCGGTAGTAGCTAAAGTGAATACAGTACCAGGAACAGTTAAATCATCAACTTTTGCCTTTATTTACATAGTGTATGTCTTACTAGTTATACAAAAGACCAGAGAGTGATGATTATTAGCATCAAACCCAATCCAAAAAACTTCTACTGCATCGGCCATCATAATTCAAAAAACTAGTTGAGGTAATTGCAGGCATGACAGGCAAAGATAAAATAATTGGAAGAGTTAGCAAGCAACTGGGTGCTTTAAGCAAGTTTATCATTTATTAGTAGAAGCGATGTGAGGATAAGAAGCAATATGACCGAAATTGTTTCCGCCAGGCCAATTCTTGGGAAGCTCTCCGCATGCTCCGTAGAGATTGTGCGCCTCAAGCCCATGATAAGCTCCTGCCACCTGATGATTGCTCACGGGCATCAATGCTATCTGACTTCCATGGCCATATGAATGTTGCTGCATACCGAACATTGGCACCGGAAACATCGTCGGGACTGCATACGGCATCGGCACAGGAACAGGTGCCGCCGTAGTAGGGGCCTGCTGTTCGACAAGGCTCCGCGGCACCGGCGTTGAGGCAAACAGGTGGTCTGATGCAGACGGGCCCTCGGTCGACAGGCCCTGCATCCTTTTCAGGTAAAGCCTGTATTTTTGCAGGTGGCTGGCGACGTTCTCCCTCGTTAGTCCTTCTACGTTCATCAGCTGCATGATGGTCTTGGGCACGGCGTTCTTGATGCCGAGGTGTCCCACCACGTCGACGAACCTCTTGTGAAGCTGCGACGTCCAGACGAGGCGCGTCCGCTTGATGGCCTTCGCGGACTGGTCGTCGTTGGACGTCTCCGCCTCCGGCCCCGCAGCAGAGGACTCCTCTTCCTCAGCGGCGGCGGCGGAGGGGGAGGATGGGCCCGCAGAATCCACCAGTCGGACCTTCTTAGAGGAGGAATCGACACCCTCCGCATCGTTGGAACCGCCTGCGAACCCCTTGTCGTCGAGGACCATAGTCTCCTTGTCGTCGTCCGCGGCGACAGACGTGAAGGGGCGGAAGGGTTCGACGGCCGTGGAGGCAGACCGGACGCGGCGGCGGAGGTTGGAGATGGTGTGCTGAGAGGCGCGGTGGACGTCGACGAGGCTGCGGCGGGGTTCCGGGTCGATGCGGAAGGCGGAGGCGAGCTCCAGAGGGATGAGTGACTGAGACAGGGGTGTGAGATCGTCGCCGGTCGGAAGGCCGAGCTCCCACTGGCACACCCTCCCGTCGTCCCCGTCGGAGGAATCGTCTTCGTCGTCGACGGCGACGGTGGTCCGGCCATAGTCTTCTTCCTCCATTTGAATGAACAGTTGAGGAATTCGAACACAAGAAGCGTGAAGAATTGAACGGAAGCTACAAAGAAGGGATTCGGACGAGTGACGATAAAAGGAAGGGGGAAGGCGTTAGGGATTTGGACGGACGCCGGAGAAGAAGGCGGTGGTGGTGCGACTGGAGAGAGAGAGAGAGAGAGAGAGAGAGAG
>LTAE01007250.1:0-20682 GCA_001647135.1 Pontederia paniculata
GACCTTTGTCTTCATCTAAAATCTATCGATCGTCTGCGCTCCATCTTCGATCGACCGATCTTCACTCTGTCATCAACTTTGGTCGTCTGCTACTTTTACTCATGATCCTTCGGACGTCCATTGCAAAATTGACAATCTCCCGGTCGTCCACCGTCAACACTCTAAAACCCTCGGATGACCATTGCATTCTTCCTTAGCTATTTGGTTGTCCATTCTTCATCTTCGGATGACCTCTCCTTCCTTAGCCAAAACATCTCTTCGGCTAAGTCCCCTCACTGGGCATCCGCTACTCCTTGGACAGCCCGTTCTTCAACCTTTGTCGTGTCGGTGTAAAGCCTTCGGTCGCCCACTGTTCTGCATCGGGCGACCTCTCCAGTTCAATCTTGTCTTCGGTCGTCCTCTCAATACCTTTGGATGACCGCTCAGTCTTTAACTCTAATCTTTGCTCTTCACATTGGTCAACCACTTCTCAACCTTTGGTTGACCGCTGCACACATATGATCTTCCTGTTATGTCTTCCATATGCATAGGTCGTCTGTTCATCAACTTCGGTTGACCTATCATTCTCTGAACCAGAAAATCATGTCTTTCACAATACAATTCAACAAGCTTATTAGTCCAAACTAAGTTCCCTCACAAATTTGTGATCACACCAAAACAATCTCGGGATCCTAGATTCAACACTCTCCCTTGTGGTGGTCTTGGAGATGAATTAGAATTGATTACTAGACTTCCCAAAGGCGAGCTCCTCCTTCGGCCTTGTCCATTCTCGATGACATACTCATTAGTCTCCTTCACACACCACTCCATAGTCCATGTCAATGGTTGATAAGTTATTCCCGGTCTCCATCATATTCAGTAAGAATTTTGATGGTGACATGGACATATGATGGTTGTGGGTTCTCCACAGGATTTGCCTTTGGAGATTTGGCCGATTGGAAAGACAGGTCAACAACTTGCTTCTCTTGTGCAAAAACCTTGCATCATGTCAATTTTTTCTTGAATCTCTAATGGCGGTGGAGGAAGAGGGAGATCGTCAATAATTTTGTTGTGATTTTGTAATTTTATCAATTGGGCCTTCAAGTTGGTGATCAATTGGTCTTCCAATGTAAATTTATACTAGTTGTATAGCTAACTTGACCAAACATACCTTCGAATTTGACACTTGAATCTATTGATGATTTGATGACACCATCTGTTTCTCCATTGTGTTGCTTGATTTTTGAATTTTGATTCACCATTTTTTGAATATATTCCTCTTGTACGGAGAATTTTGTCAGTAGCATGCTCATCATTTGGGTCAACATGGCAAGAGGATTCATCGAAAGAGCTTCTATTTCACCTTGAATAGATGGATTGTTGGTGCTTTGTCTAGATGGATTGATGCCAACTTGAATTATTCTTGGTGTATCTTCATGCTGATTGCTAGAGAGGGTCTGGATTTATCAAGTTGTGCTAGCCCCTGAATTTCATAATTTTTGTTCTTTCCCTCAACTTGTGGCCTTGATTGATTAGACTTTTGCTTCTTCGCCATTGGGTATGATTGAGTTGTGTATAAAAAATTATTTCCTAAAAAATTTGCACAACACAAATAAGAGGTGAAAGTTCAGACTCAAACACAACCCATTTTGTGGAACAACACTGTTTGTGTTTGATCTGATGTGATTCGCATCAGGAAGTAACATGGCATGTGTCACCTTTGTAGAACATTTTTTTTATAAACAAAACAAAATTAGAAAAATTCGAATTAATAGATAAAAACTCTAGAAATAAAACTCAAAAAAAATCTATAGCAATAGCACCAAAATCTTGATGCGAGAAATCTAATAGCAAAAACGCTAGCAAGTGCATTAGTTGCACAAGTAATAAAGAGATGAGTAGAGTGTTGAATCCAGAGGATTAATGAGGTTTAATTTTTTAAACCTTGTCTATTAACTTGGAAGGGTAATTTCAGTTGATCTCAAATTATTAGGAAAAAAGATAAAAAGAGTATTGCTATCTAATGAGTTGGTTTAGGTTAAGACTCTATCTCACACCATTATCATGTGGAATAAATATTAATTATTTCTCTAATTTTTGTGACCGAAGAGTTGGATTAAAGGTATAGGACTCTGAACTAAATGATCTAACTACCTTAATTTAATATTAACTTGTGAAGGTCTGAACCAAATCAATCCTCAATTAAATTAAAACTAAGATGCAGTAAACAACAAATCCTAAATTGTCAAAATCTCGAACTAAGTAATGTGACAATCCACAATTCAAAATCTCTAAATCAAATTGATGTGAAAGGACTTGCACACAAAAATCAATCAAAAAGGGCCTAAAAGATAATCGAAAAAATAGCTTGTGTTTGCATCTGAAATAGACCATGTTCCAGAGGCGAATAAATGCAGCTCCCGATTGGCAAAAAATAGCGTATGAACATGGCCCGTGTGCGCAAGGAACACGGCCCGCGTTCGGGTCTGCCGAATTAAATATTCAGAAATAATGTTTGTTGAAATCCGACAATTCGGCTGAGAGAACACAACTCGCGTTCCCGGGGAAAATGGTCCATGTCTTGTCGGTCGAGATGAAATTCAATATTTTATTCAGTTAAAACCCAAAAATCAAATCAACTATAGAGAAATCTCGTTAACAATATCTCTCGATTAAAGCCAATGAAAAGATTCAATTGAAAACTAAAAACTAGAATAATATGATGCAAGTTCATGAGATTGTAGAGATCATAAAAATAGTCAATAAAAAATAACGGAGTTCAATCAAAGTCTATCATCTACACAAAAATAATTCTAGCCTAGAAATAAGATGAAAGACTAACAAAATCCTTGCAAAGCTTCGTTGTCTCTTGATCTTTAGGATGGATCATACCTCTCGTATGTGGCTTGACAGCACTTCAAAATTTATTGCACATAAATTGTGAGGAGATCTTGTGCTCCAATAAGGCCTATTTATAAGGAAAAATGTGAGGAGATGTCTTGAATCTGACGGTAAAAAATAATCCTTGATTAACATGAATTCAAATCAGTCTTTAGGTTGGATGAACCACCTTTGACGTGAGAGAAAACAGCCTGTTTTGTTGAGCAACACGATCCATTTTGTGATTTAATAGAGTTTTAATTGAACATAGGTTCGACACATATGGTGTTGAATTCATATGATGACACTTGCCTGTATCAATGACATGGACATGACTTGGTTCGTTTATATTTTATGCACGGTCCGTATTGATTTTGCGAATTGAGTCTCCAATACAATTGCCCAACGCAGTCTGTTTTTGTTGCTTACACGGGCCTTTTTGTATGGCTTCATTGGATCTTGACCTCTACTTGATTTTTATCTATTTTTCACCGTAAACTTAATAATTTTGTCTTGAAAATTTATCAAATGATATACTTGGATAGTTTCTGACTCATTATTAAAATATAAACAAAACTAAAGAAAATGATGCATGATTTTATATAAAATTAAGTGATAGTGTTTTTTCCGTTTCTTCCCTAAAGTTTTGATTTTAAAGTACCAAGCAGAATTGGACGACAACTAGCACCACAAGGATCATGCATTCTAATGGCAAGTTTCGATCACTCTCGATATGGAGCATCACGCTTGAGGGGACGTATTATATCATGTAACTAATGATCATGTTAATCATGTGCATAATTGTATTATAACAAATATAAAAGTAAAATGTGCCATTCGTGTGGAAAAATATGTAATTTTTTATGCTTATGGTTTAATTCTCTCCAATTGATATGTCTTTGTTCTACAACTTCTGCTGGTTAGTTGAGGCACATCAAGTTTAGATGCCTTTGCCTGTTCCACTTCCGTGATACTTCCGTCACTTGTTTCTTCCTTGTTCAAAATGTCTTGCCCTCTTCTTTTTGCATAGTGGCAGACAGCTTGAAGCAGCAGCAAGTCTTTTGTATACTTTTCCACTACTCAGCATATTCTACAGGTCATTCTTCTTAGTTCTTATAAGTTGTGTATTGTTCTTAGCATAAATTCCAGTTTTTTTTTTTTGAGAGAGAGAGAATGTTATTATTACAGTATAAGTAAATTTTTCAGTCTGAAACAAACCAATTATTTTTTTTGTGGCAAGATGAGATAAGCCTTCAATCTCCAATATGTCATATATTGGAAGCCTTGCTGCATTGGCTTATTTCAGGGTCTTGTTAATATATAGATTATGCAACTTTGATATAGGTCTGAACTGTTAAGACTTCCGGACAGCTTGTAAGATCTGTATGTAGTTACTACACTTGGGAGTGAATGAATCTAGACTATCAAATAAATTCGGATATAATTGTTATGATATATTCAGTAATTTATTTGTACATACTGAAAATTAGATATACTGAACTCTCGAGTTAATATGATAGTGGAAATTTATCTGTTTGAATGGTTGGATGACATCCCCAATATCAAAGAATTATTATCACTACTCTTTTGGAAATGAAATATTCTTCGTTATCTGCTGTACATCATTCTTATCTTGTCAGTAGTAGGTCAGGTCAAAATAAGAACTTCTCGACCAGAGAGGCCACTACAAGAGCAGACCAAATATCCAGAAAGTGAGACAAGCGGAGATTGATTACTGATGTTCTGTCGATCTGTCCAAGAATAAAGTGGAGTCATGTCTTTCTCCTCCCCCTATTATTAATATTATTATTCTTCAAAAGCACCTAAAAATTCTAGACTCGGTAAATCAATTATCCCATCAATTTTTCTAATTATTCTATTTTCTTAATTTTAAGAATCGTGACAAAATATCTTCACACGGTGCTAACATTTATATGCTCTGATTATGAATTTAATTATTTGACTAATCAATCAAAATACAAAATATATTATAAAAATAAAAAATTTCCATAAAATAAAAGACTGAAAAAATTATATCAAACTATAATATCTCTAACATACTAAATTATTACAATTCAATAAAAACTAAAACTAAATGACATCAAGACAAATGATCATTATTCACATATAAGTAGTATCCATCAAAAATATTAGTCACGACATATGTTGTAACGCCAACTTCATACCCTGCCACCTAGCAGAAGACAAACCTAATGACATTACCATCATACATCTTTGACCTTCCTTTTGATCAATCCACCGGTCAACATTATGTACATGTCATTGCGGAAGTCAATGCTTGATCTATAACCAGGACTTATGTCATGTGCAAGTCATCTCATCAAGAAACCTATCACGCTACCGCCGAGCAATCATCATTTATTTATATTTATTTGCTTGTAGGATCAAAATGCAGGGAAGTCAATCCTCCCATGAACTATGAAGCCCAATATGTAAAGGATAATAATTCAATAGGATAAAATAAAGAAACATGTTCTATCATACATTCATCATTATAAAATATTATCTTTACTTTCAATTTCTTTACCTTTTCCTTGACTTTGCTTTACCTCTTTCTTTCAGTGACATCAATCCATTGTATCAATCTCTTTCATCTTTCATTTAAGTAACAGTGACAGGAACATCAGTTACACCTAACTCTCATGGTGTACAGTATATCAATATATTTAGGCCCAGTTCATTATACTTCTTTTCATTCATCTTGTAGCATCTTTTAATTCAATCAATAACGAGCAATTATTAGTATACGAAGTTTCCAACGATCCATCATTATAATGACTTCCTATGACATGGGGTCAACCCTAGACCCATCAGTCAGTCTTCATTAACAGTAGTCCCAATGGACTCAGTAATTCCCAAAGGAACTCAGTAACAGTTGATCCAGAAGAAGTCAACAATACTTCATGAAGAATTGATTGTTGTTTCTTAAGGAACTATTTAGCAGTAATAGTTATACAATAGGTATAAATTCCTTGGTCCGCCGGAGCTTTCCTCTTCATGTTACAAATTCAAACGCAATCATTAACATCTTTTACTCTTCATTACCTATTATGCAAAGTTCACGTGAGAGTATACTAACCCTACCTCAATCAAGATTCAATCAATCAAACAGGCTTCACATCAGTCATCCATGGCACAGCCAGCGTCAGGTGTCACACTCCATGTTATTCCCGTGTTAAGCATCTTTTCAATCCGACAATGCGGACCGTGTTAGGGTAACACAGACCGTTTTGTCATTATTTTCTTCAGAGTTCATATTTTATTCGGGAAAAAGGCTTCATACGCGTCGGAAAGGGACGCGATCGTTTCATGGCTTCATTTGGGTTCGCATAACACAACTCGTGTCACACGAACCATTTCCTTCAAGGCAACCGCCATGGTTGGGATGACTCGTGTCAAGGTGATGCGGCCGCCCTTCCAGAGGAACACGGACCAAGTCACGTGGTTTGTTTCCAGTACATAAACTTTCCTTTGTTTTCCTCAATGATTATGACCCACGTCGTTCTTCGATGTGGTCCGCCCTTGGCGTGTTTCATGCCGGCACGCGAATCGTGTCATGGGGAACACGATCCATGTGCGGGTACAGGTTATTCATTAAATCATTATTTTCTTTTAATCATTCTTTTAAATGAGGTGATAGGAGGGGTTGAGTCTTATTTATAAGGAAGGAAATTCATCCCTAGATGAAGTTTAAATGCAATTAAAATTCTGACTTTGTATGTAATTGTAATTTTATAAGATAATCTTCCATATGTTTAGAAGTCCTTTAAAAATAATTAAAATAGAATTAGGAATATTAAATCGATAAGAAAATATAACAATTTAACTTCAATTCGAACTCTTTTCCTAATCCTAACTAACTATATCTTTCCTTATCTTATCATATCCTCCCTTTATCTTATTTTTTATTTATTTTAAAAATCTGAGGTGTTACATATGTCAACTACAGATCAATCGCCTATGGGATCAATTAGAGAAAATGCACAATAGATATAACTTTTATAATATAATAAAGCATTAAGAATAAGTCAAGAGAATATCATAGAATATAATAAAATATCGTCACTCATATCAATGCAACATAATATATCATATTATATCAATACTTTATTTCATTTTCATATAATGTTATATCATACTCTGATTTATTTTTCTGTAATGTTTTGGATCAATGTTCTGGTTCCTTTTTATATAATAATCTGGATCATTTTCTATGCAATGCTCTTGATCAATGACATAATCAATGCAATACGTTAGTCAATGTATATTATTTTATTATTTTTACTTACTCCATAGTGATTTTGAGGGTGACTTTGGAAGAAGATCACGAACTATTTGGAGGTTCGCCAATAAGAAGGTCAGTGGTGTTTCACAAATCGTGATAGGAGCCTACAAAGGGAAGAATGCTCGAGAATTTGTTTTCTTGCACAACATGGAGAAGATTGTACAACATGACCAAATAGCTTTGTTGCAGCTACACTACTAGTCCAATGCGATGAATCAACATTAACTCCCAACTAACAGTGCATCATAGCCTCATTATTTATTTAGTAATATAGTTACCCATTATCTTTTTTCACATATTAATTCTTAAAATTCATGAAAAGTCTACAACCATTCATCATCTAGGATACATAATAATATATTAGAAAATAAGCACATAGACCAATGGATAGGGGTCGTGTTCCATGGCATGAATAATATCGGCCATCTTCGTTGAGTTGTCACCAGCATGGACCGTGTTGTGGTGTGACATGGTCCTTGTACAATCCATGCATCAAGAAATATAATTAAACTTTAGATGAACGTGGAACGCGTTCGAGTGTCATGTCTAGTTTCTGACGCGGATCGTGCCTTAACTATTATAAAATTATTTAATTAAAATAATTTGAAACATAATTGGCACATTAGGATAATGCAGATTGTGTTTGGCTCAACCTAGGGTTGTGTTCCACGACCAATATAATTCTTAGTCTTTCTTCTACGAGCATGGTCCATGTTTGAGAAGGATGTAATTTGTGTCCTGACCAATGTGCAATTGACTTCATTCAATATATCTAAAACACTTTCTCCGTGTCGAGGTGATGTGTGGCATCTAGTATCTTTGTGGTCGCATCATACGAACAACGCGACGCTTGGGTTTGTCCCTACGGATGCTAGCTGTGTTCGAGGAGAATGTGATCTATGTTCGATCGTCCAAGCCGATATATCATTGTTTTAAATTCATTAAATTCCCAACTTCGGTACATAAATTATTAGCATTATATCGAATAGTACTAAGATCTAAGAGAAAGGTCTTTAGAAACACTAATCTCATCAGTAAACTATTCATATCTAAGGTAAAAGTCTGGCATGAAATTTTCTATCATGAAAGGCGTGCCTAATGTGATCTGCCTAAATAGATACCTATTTTCATTAGGTTGTTCGTTCTTCATGTTCTAACAGACCTCACATTCGTTCCCTCGAACTTTGTGCTACTATCGATCATCTTCGTGTTCTCTTAATGGGATTTTGGTATAAAAATCTAAGAGAAAGAGAGGGAGAGAAAACCCTAGAACATGAGAGAGGTTCTTATCTTTGTACCAAAGAGAGGAGAAAGATGTGGAGGGGAGAGAACTTTTGTGACGGCTAGGCTTGAGAAAAATAATGACTTGTGAGAGCTTCTCTCATATCCTAGGGGCCTATTTATAGGTTTTCTAGGGCTTTATCTCAGTTTAAAATGAATAAAACTTTATTATTTAATTCCAACTTGAAGTCTAAACAAAATAAAATTATATTATTTATTTAAATTTACTTTTTAAAATCTGTGGCTCACAACACGATCCATGTTTGGTCTGAACACGATTTATATTGGACCTTGGATGTAGACCGAGTGTTACATAGAATCTTCCATTTTAAAAAAAACTTTCAAACTTGACAATTAGATAAACTAGTTTCGCACTTAATAGACTTGAGTCAGCAAATTCAGAACTCATAAGTTTACTATATTATATCTTTAATAATATAGTATTTAGTATACTAATTATTTATTAATATTTTATAATGAAAAGGGTGATCATTTTTAGCAGCTGCAATATTTTATATTTTGAGAATACAAAATGCACTAGGTTGACTCCTCTTTCAATAGTGGTGCTTCTGAATATAATAGGTAATTGTGGTATGATATTCTCCAAATATGATTTGCAATTCGAAGAGTTAGCAAAGTATGAGATATTAAGATAAAAGAAACACATGAAAGAAATAATGGGGTTCATTTCATCATAAATTATTATAAATAGTGAATGTTGTAATTATGAGATAGTAAAGAAAAGGATACATTGATCATCACATGAAACGAGAGATTAATAGTCATTTGTTAAATAAATTAAAAATGAAATGATCAATAATTTCTCTTATCTAATTTTATATTTTCTTTCAATAAATATCTCCAAAAGCATAATTAACTTTAGAAAATATGAACTTTACGGTTCTAGCTTTGAGTGTAATGCCCGACCAAATTTGGGAAGAATGAAAAGAAAAGAAAAGAAAAAGATAAAACAATTTGTGTCCGAGTAGGATATGGATCATGTTGCAATTAGGAATAAAGTCTTTTTTATTATATTTTGAATTTTGAATTTTGAATTTGATTTCATTTTAAAATTATCTTAAACTAAAACTTTGAAGACCTCTATAGAAACTTTAGGCTACGAAATTATTTGTTTTAGATAATTACTTTCTATCACACTCCATCAAGGAATATCTCTTTTTATCTCTCTTGTCTTTTTGGATTAGAGGTAAGATTCATTCTTCCTCATTAATATCATCTTTCCTCTGGTTTTTATGCTTGGAACCACATAAGGAGGGTTAGATCATAACAAATAGCGACTAGGGGATTTATCACTAAGGAGTGAGGAAGACAATTTAGGATAAGGAAGGAACAAGAAAAACATTTTTTTTTACTACAACCAAGGTATGTAATTAAGGGAGATTGACTTTTTAAGGTTCTACATATATGTATTATCTCAAATATAGAAACTTATGGATAGATTAATGACTAATATTGTTTCTATCATTAAGTTTTTATTTTCTCTACAAATTGTTAAATTATTCTGCCCTTGACCGATCTTCGTGATACAGATAACAAATTCGAATAATAATATCATAACCTTGAACACGGATCACATCCCTAAATATGGTCAACAATCTCTAAGGATAGTATAGAACGAATTGGGCTTAAACATGTTGAACACATAGAATAAAAGGAATTATGTTATCATGATTTGTTGATGTTATTGTCATAGATTGATGAACGATATTCAATATAATGAATGGAAAGGAGATAATAAAAGCAAACACATCATTTATTTTGAAATGTTTTACTCTTTTTGTTACATTTACATATTGAACTTTATCGTTTATACGAGAGCTATCTCATCTACATATGACCTTACAAGAAATCATGATTTGAATAGATAAATGATGGCGTACACGATGTTGATATTCATGATGAGATGATTTGTACATGATATTGTTCTAATTTGAGTTAGGTTGAATTTCTAATATAGTTTTGATGAACCTTGGTTTGATAATATTTTCTTTACTAAATGATGTAATTGAATACCTTATTATTTAAATTCATATTTTAATTGAAGTATTGGTTTTTTGCAAATGATATTGTACCATAAATCTTGGTGTCGCATGATATATAATATCTATAAGTCAATTAATTAAAAGTAAAATCATAGTAAAATATCATAACGTTGTGGATAACTATTAAAAGAAAATTTTGAAAATATTTTAAATAGTGTTTTCAGGACATTACATCACGTCTAATCAAGTTTATCAAATATGTGGAGTCCACTCGCGAGTAAACTCGAATATACTTAAGATTTTATGTCAAGTTCACTCATTTAATGGGTATAAACGTACTTTTAAGCTCTTCTTAGGATTTTAAAGGTATTTTAAGAATCTTAATCATTTCATATATTTATATAGTAAATGAGAATTTTCTTTTTACCTGTTCGGGCTACTTGATCCAATGGATTCTATGTAACACCCCCCAAAAGACCACCCCAACACGTAGTTGAATGTCCTCTTGAAAGCGTTATGACATATAAGGGAATAAATAAAAACTTTTAAAACTAAAACATCTTTGGATAAAATAGAATAACGCGGAAGTCTTACATCATATGAAAATGTCTCAAAAGGTCTGATACAACTCAATATAAAAAAACTAATAAAAGAGACATTAATAGGATCACTAAGCCATGTGCAACACAGCAGTCACCACGAGCATATCGCCGCATGCACCACCAGTCCTAGACATTGTAGATCACTCACCTACAAGATCCAATACAAGGGGAAAAAACATCCACCATGAGCTATAATGCCCAATAATGTAACGCAATAATATATAAACATAATATGATAAATAAATGCACGTGTAAACTAATGGCAATAAGGACAAAATATCAATTATTCATTTCTTATCTTTCTTTCATTCTTTGCGATCTTTCATCATCATAACACATTCATCATCATTACATTCATTATCTTTAACATACTTTCATATATCTTTATCTTAGCATCTTTCCGTCAAGAGTGAGCTATGACTAATAGTCAAACATCAATCACTTTGAACATACTTTACACAAGGAGTAAGCTATGGCTATAGCCAAACATCAATTACTCCACAAATATGTTTCATCATTCAATCATGATCTTTAATCATCAATCATTAGTAACCCTAATTCCTCTAAGGCAACATGATAATGCAATATTTAGACCAAGTGGTTATATTTGTTATCTTTGACTTATCCCATTAGTGATTATAGGTGACTATAAGATTCCTTTGGTAACTTTGAGTTGCTCATGAGTCTTGGAGGTCACGCCATAGGTCAATCGGGATGCACAAGCCATGATCACAAAGGATGCTCGAGAAATCCTTTCGTTGCAGGGCGGGGAGAAGGCCAAGCAACAAGAACTAGGTGGCAGCTGTCCTACTCGTCCTATCTTTTAATATCATTGCACTCCCAAAACTTTAACAATATATGGCGACCTCAATATTTAATTTAGGTGAAACATGGTGACCATTTAGCTTGTCCACATAATTAATCCTTAAACATTAGGAAAATATACTATTCAATTATATAATTAAAATAATCATTGAAACATTCCAACAGTGCCTACACAGGTTGCGCGGTCCGTGTCCGATACTGGATTCAGGTCTAGTCAATAAGCTATTTTGACGAGCCAACGCGGGTCGCATCGGGTGAAAACACGGTTCGTGTTACATCTTTTCGTCCTTATAACATAAACCTCTTAGGACGTGTGTCATTTCTCGGCCATGTCTGTTTTGCGATGCAGTGCGTCATCATCCATTTTCTTAATAAAATAATCATATCGACCGACATGTTAGGGCAACTTGGGTCGCGTTCAACTTTAACCTAAGTCATTTTCCACGACCATAACAATCTAGGGTTTACTGTTCATCTTCTCTAGCTTATGAAGACCATGTTCGGTTCAATGCACGCCATTTTTCACAACTTATTCTTTAATATTACTAAACCCTACTTTATTTCGTGACACAGCCATGACGTCAAATGACGCAAGCCGTGTCTAGTGTAGTGGGTCGCATTCAAAAAAAATGGTGGCACCAAGTTTTCTTCTTGACATGACACGACCATGTCCAAGGTGGATGTGGTCCATGTTCGTTGCCTACAAGATGTGTTAAGGTTTGTGCTGACGAACCCATGCCATGTCCCATGTGGACACAGACTGTGTTCCCCCGATGAACAGTATTTAATAACAATTAAAGGTGCTATTTTTACATTGATAAACAATAATTAATCTAAGATGAAAATTATAGTAATCATCAGACTATTAAAATCCTATAATCCATCATCTGTCATGAAACCCTAAAAATGAAATTTATTAATCATATAAACATATCTATTGGGTTCCACCTATTTAGCTATTGAATCCTGTAGGGTCTTTAAGAATTTATGTTCTTCAACTTGTTCCTTTGATCTTCCCCACTTTCCTTGGTCTCCTTCACGTTTTCCTATGAGTTGGGCATAGTTCTAGGATGAGAGAAGAGAAGAAAGAGAGAGAGAGAGAGAGAGAGAGAGACAGACAGAGAGAGAGAGAGAGAGATCCATGAGATAGAAAAATATTACCTAAGTACCTAGTGAAAGAGGAGAGAGGGAGATGTTACAATGGCTAGGGTTTTGGGGAGAGGGAATACAATTATGAGAGTCTTCTCTCCTCTTAAGTCTATTTATAAGGGTAGAATTAGTGTTTTCTTAGTTTTAATCAAACCCAAACTCTATTTTTATTTATTTAATCTTGGGTTTAAATTGATTAAATATTATTATTTTAATTAAATCCTAGACTACCACTTGGACTCGACAACACGGGACGTGTTGAGCATCAGCACGGCCGTGTTGTTTTGCCACACGGTCTGTGGTGTTACATTATAAAACTCTTAAAAAAAGAATTCATCCTCAAATTCAGGACGATGGTAGAGGGTTACCAAATAATGCTAGAAATTTTTTGCGCATCTCGAATTCCAACTCCCATGTTGCTTCACTATCTCGACGCTGACTCCATGCCACTTTGACTAATGCCACCTTCTTGTTCCCTTGGCGCTATAGGTGATGCTCTAGGATCTTCTCTGGTTGCTCCTCGTAGGTGAGGTCCACTTCCAAGTTGGTCTCCTCGATCCTGATGACGTTGACATCGTCGTGTTGATACTTTCTGAGCATGGATACATGAAAGATGTTGTGCACTCGACTGTAGGAAGGGGGTAGTGCTAATCAATATGTTGCTCCTCCAATTAGCTCTAACACCTCAAAGAGACCTACATAGTGAGGTCTGAACTTATCTCATTTGCGGAACCTCATGACGCCTTTTGGGGAGACCTTGAGCATCACCTTGTCTCCCACTTGGAAAATCTACTCTCAACGTCCTTTGTAAGCATAGGTCTTTTGTTTACTTTGTGTGTCCTTCATCCTTCTTCTGATTAGATCCACTCGATCAGCGTACTCTTGTACTATATTTAGGCCCACAGCTTCTGCTCATCCACCTCGCTCCAACATGCTGGTGATCAACAAGGTCTTCTATAAAGAGCTTCAAACGGGGCCATGTCGATGCTAGAGTGGTAGTTGTTGTTGTAGGCGAACTCAATCAATGGCAGGTGGTTATCCTAGTTGCTATGCCAATCCAGCGCGTATGCTCTGAGCATGTCCTCCAGCATCTGGATTTTCCTCTCGGACTGTCCATCTATCTATGGATGAAATATTGTATTAAAGTTCAGTCTGATTCCAAGAGCATCTTGGAAACACTTCCAGACTCTGGCTGTGAATCTCAGTGTCTGTCAAATACTATGGTCACTGGAAACTCATGCAACATAATGACTTCTCTGACATATAAGTCCATCAGACTCTCCACCGATTTCTTTCATTTATGGAGATGAAGTGTGCGGACTTAGTGAGTCTATCAACAACTACCTAGATGATATCATTTCCTCTCTTGGATCTGGGTAGGCTGGTCACAAATTCCATAGCAATGTGTTCCCACTTCCACTCCGGGATGCTCAAAGGCTTGAGCATACCATACAGTCTCTGGTGTTCAATTTTGATTTGCTGACAGATTATGTATTTCCACATGCTCAGCAATCTCCTTCTTCATGTTGTTCCATTAGTAGGTTCTTTGCAGATCTTTATACATCTTGATACTCGAGTGGATGGAGAATTTTAACTTGTGACCGTCATTTAGCACCTCCCTCTTGAGTGTTGCATCACTAGGGACCCATAAGCGACCTTTATATCTGATCTCGCCATCCACGAACATGATGAAGTCATATGCTTCATGACTTCATCTCTTGCACACGTGGTCGAATTCTGGATCCACTATTTGGGGAATGATAATTATATTCACCAGGTCTGATTGTACTTGATCAATGTGACTTCAGTCCTGCTAGGCTTGGGTTCCACAGGATTATATTTGTTAGCTGATTCTGCATGTGTACCCTCATGCCGGCAAGTGCTCCTTCTCACTTCCTGCTCAAAGCATCAACAACTGAGTTGGCCTTCCCTGGATGACATCCAATTGTGAATTCGTAATCCTTCAAGAACTCTATCCACCTTCTCTGTCTCATGTTGAGGTGTCTTTGGGTGAAGATGTACTTAAGACTTTTGTGATTCGTGTAGACCTCAAAGTTTTCCCCACACAAGTAATGTCTCTATATCTTCAAGGTGAAAACTATCACTACCAACTCTAGGTCATGTGTGGGGTAGTTGACTTCATGATTCTTGAGTTGTCTAGAAGTGTATGCTACGACCTTGCGATGCTGCATGAGTACATAGCCCATGCCTATGCCACAAGCATCACTGTACATCACATACCCACCATTCCCATAAGGGATGGTGAGTACTGGTGAGGTAGTTAGTTGGGTCTTTAGTTCTTGAAATCTTTGCTCGCACTTTTGGGACTAGGCAAACTTTACTCCTTTCTTTGTCAAGTTTGTCAAAGGCGATGCGATTTTAGAGAAATCTGTGATGAATCGTCTGTGGTATCCTGTCAGCCCCAATAAGTTGTGAATTTCCCTGACATTCCTTGGTGGTAACCAATTTGAGACAGCTTCAACTTTTGTCGGGTCCATCACGATCCCTTGCTTAGACACTATGAGCTCGAGGAACATGATTTAGTCTAAGTAGAACTCAGATTTGAACAACTTCCCACAAAGTTTCCAATACGATCCTAAGATGCTCTCTATGGTCCTCTAGGCTCACTAAGTAGATTAGGATGTCGTCTATGAAGACATTGATAAACTAATCTAAGCAGGGTCTGAACACCCTATTCATCAACCATGAACATGGTAGGTGCGTTCGTCAATCCAAAAGGTATTACCATGAATTTGTAATGCCCATATCTGGATATGAATGCAGTCTTTGGTATATCTTCTTTTGCAACTTTGAGCTGATGATAGCCATTCCTCATGTCTACATTTAAGAACACAACAAATTTTATAGTTGATCAAAGAGGTCATCAATCCGCGATTGAGGATACTTGTTCTTGATAGTGGCCTTTTTAAGCATCCTATAGTCAATGCATAACCTGAGTGAGTAATCCTTCTTCTTTACGAACAAGACCAGAATGTCCAAAGGGGAGACACGCGGTCTGATAAATCCTTTGTCTAACAGGTCTTGAAGTTGCTTCTTCAACTCCTACATCTTAGCAAGTGCCACCTTGCAGGGTGTCTTTGAGATTGGAGTTGTTCCTTGCAATAACTCTATCCAGAAATTCACTTCTCTCCTAGGTGGTAAGCTACAAATGTCTTCTAGAAAGAAATTCATATAATCTTTGACGATATCCTATTATGGGTCTTTTTCTAGGCTCAGTGTTGATGACACCAGCCAGATAGCCTCTGCATCCACTCTCGAACAATTGTTGTGCTTGAATCACCATCACTAGCACCTTGTTGTCATTTGTTGTTCTTCCTCTTATTGTCGCTTCCATTTATGGTGTGAGTCGATGACCATCTTCTTCTTCATACATAGGAGTACAACATCATGGCATGACAACCAGTCCATACCCAAGATGACATCATACTCCTTCATAGAGATGACTATCAAGTCTGTTGAATAGTTCTTCCCCTCCACTATCACTAGTACATTAGGGATGTGCTTTATGGCATGGATGGTGCCCATAGATGTGATGATATTCATCATGTATTTCATATCATGTAAGGTTAAGTCCAATTTAGTGGCATAGTCACTAAATATAAACGAGTGTGTAGCACACGAATCCTGTAAGACATTCATACTTACTCTAGCTATATTCTTCTCACTCATTCTAAAGAATCATTCTTTATGTCACATCAGCAATCACTAATAATACTTATAAATTGGAACTATATTATATCCGTCATTAATATATTGTGGTGTGATATCATTGACTTTCTTTTCTTAATCTAACTTCTCGTCATTTCAAAACTTCACCACATTCCTAGTGTGGGACAATAAAATTCTTCTTTCACATGACCTCTCTAGAATCAATGGGTTAAGAGCTCAAGTTAAATTTCATCACATGCTAGGCATTAAAATCATCACCTAGTCCCCTGAGGCTCATTTTTTTTATCTTAGAGACATTTAATTCTAGGAGTTTCTAATTTTCCTTAAGGTCATGTTCCTCCTAAACAGTATATATAAGATAAGAGTTCTTCCTCCCGATCTTGGGTGGCTTTAGCCTGACGGTTAACAACACGTCTAGGAGTGATCTTTACATATCATAAATAATCATGTTAATTCATATGAATGCTTATGCCTTACAAGAAAAACTTACTTCTGGTTGATGTTGCGACTGCTTGTGATGCTTTGCATATGACACTCTAATACTATGGGACGCCAAAAGGGACATAACGTTAGACTCTGATAACTTAATTGTAATGCCCCAAAAGACCACCCAGTCACGTGACAGAATGCCCTCTTGAGAGCGCTATGACATACATACATATCTTGACTTTAAGGTTGATTAACAAGACTCATCAACATATTGCAGAATAAATAAAAAACTGTACAACTAAAACATATCTTTGGATACAATAGAATAATGCGAAAGTCTTACACATATGAAAATATCTCAAAAGGTCTAATAGGATTTAATATAAAAGACTAAGAAAAGAGACACTAATATGATCACTACAGATCACTCACATGAAGGATCCAATATAGGGGAAAAGAAACATCCATCGTGAGTTATAATGCCTAGTAATGTAAGGCAACAATAAATAAACATAATATGAAAAATAAATGGAGGAATAAGCTAATGACAATAAGGTTAAAATATCAATTATTCCTTTGTTATGTTTCTTTCATTGTCTGCTTATATTTCATCATCATTACACTTTCATCATCATTACATTCATCATCTTGACTTCATTATCATTAACATATGTTCTTATATCTTATCTTAACATCATTGCATCAAGAGTGAGCTATGACTAATATCAAACATCAATCACTCTGAGTATACTTTACATAAGGAGTAAGCTATGACTATGGTCAAACATCAATTACTCCACATCATCATCATCATCTTTAATCTTCATCATCATGCTTCATCATTCAATCATCATCTTTAATCATCAATCATCAGTAACCCTAATTTCTCTAATGCAACATGATAATGCCATATTTAGATCAAGTGGTCTTTATTATCGTTGACTTATCCCATAGTGATTATAGGTGACTATAAGATTACTTTGGTAACTTTAAGTTGCTCATGAGTCTTGGATGTCTCGCCTTAGGTCAATCGGGGTGCACAAGTCATGACCACATAGGATGCTCGATAAATCCTTTCATTGCAGGGCAGAGAGAAAGCCAAGCAACTAGAACTAGGCGGCAATTCCCTACCCATTCTATCTTAAACATCACTTCGCTCCCAAAATTTTAACGATATATGATGATCTCAACATTTAATTTAGGTGAAGCATGGTAACCCTTTATTTTGTCCACATAATTAATCCTTAAATATTAGGAAAATATATATTCAATTATGCAATTAAAATAATCATTGAAACATTCCAGAAACGTCGACACAGGCCGTGACGGACATGGACATGGTTCGTGTTCCATACTGGATTCAAGTCTCGTCGATAGGCCATTTTGGCGAGCCAACGCAGGCCGTATCGGATGAAGACACGGTATGTCTTCCTTCTTTCCATCGTTATAACATAAACCTCTTAGGATGAATGTCGTTTCCCAACTGTTCCCGTTCCACGACGCGGTGCGTCATCATCCATTTTGTTAATAAAATAATCATATCGATCGACGCTTTATGGCAATGCAGACTATGTTCAACTTTAACCCTAACCATTTTCCACGATCGTAACAATCTACGATTTACTGTTCATCTTCTTCGGGGGATGCAGACCCTGTTCGGTTCAATGCGAGCCATTTTCCACAATTTATTCTTTAATTATTACTAAACCTTACTTTATTCCGTAACACGGTCATGACGTCATGTGACGCAAGCCGTGTCCGGTGTATTGGGTTGCGTTTGACAAAAACGATGATGCTAGGATTTCTTTGTGACATGACATGGTCGTGTCCTAGGTGGAAGCAATCCGTGTGGGTTCGCACGGACAGACATGGGCCGTGTGTCATGTGGACGCGGACTTTGTTCCGCCAATGAACAGTAATTAATAACAATTAAAGGTGATATTTGTAAATTGACAAATAATTATTAATCTAAGATGAAAAATAAACTAATCATCAGACTATTAAACATCCTATAATCGATCATCATCTATCATAAAACCCAAACATGTAATTTGTTAATCATATAAACCTATCTATTGGGATTTGTCTATTACATATCGAATCTTATAGGGTCTTTAGAAATTTATTTTTAGTTCTTCAAATGTACATGTTCCTTTAATCTGCCCCATTGTCCATGGTCTCCTTCACGTTTTCTTATGAGTTGAGCATAATTCTAGGATGTGATAAAGAGAGAGAGAAATCCATGGGAGAGAAAAATCTTATCTAAGCACTTGGTGAGAGAGGAAGAGATGAGAGAGGAAGATGTTATGGTGGCTAGAATTTTGAGAGAGGGAATAAAATTATGAGATACTTCTCTCCTCTTAAGTCTATTTATAGTGGTAAAATTAGAATTTTTTAAGTTCTAATAAAACCTAGACTTTATATTTATTTATTTAACCCCAAATTTTAAACTGGTTAAATATTATTATTTTAATTAAATTTTGGACTGTCACCTGAACTCGACAACACGGGCCGTGTTGAACATCAATAGGGGCCATGTTATTTTGCCACATGGTCCATGGCTTTATATTATGTCTTACCCCAAAATCTAAATCCTTCAATTGTTCATTTATATTCTTTTCTGAATTTGTTCAAGACTTTAAAGAGTACATGCTCATTGAATATTTTGATCATAATTTTCTCTAAGAACAGTCAAATTAATTAACAATCATATACCAACTTGTATTATTGGTTTAATAACTTTTTTACTGTCGAATTAAGTTAATGAACGACCTTTAAGCATACTAGTGCGTCCCAATTACTCCTATTTTTCTCATAAAAAACCAAACATTAAGAACAAAATATTAGGAAAAAACCTAATTACCAAGTAAAGAAATCACCGTATATTTGTGAAAAAGAAATAATTATATTATTTGAGCTTTAGTTTCCTATTTTTGTAACGACATTATTTGAAGATAACAAAAACAAAAAATATGAATGATGCAATTTGTACTATATTTGATAAGTTCGATTGTTTAGGACAAAGTGTTAAAACTTTATTCATCTCACAAAGTTAAAATTGAAATACTGTAGACAAAGAAGATGAACAAAATTTGCGAGCACATTTCTTGTTTCTTAAAATAATTATAGTGTGTGTATTTTTCGTATATTAGGGACTTATTAAGGAGATAAGAAATCTATATATTATTAAAAGAAAAAGTCAGCAAAAGGCTAGATTTATTTTGGAAAATAGTTAATTATGCGAGAACATAATTTTAGAAAGTGTTATTTCTATCCATCACTAAACTATCACAAAATTTTAAATTTACTCCTAAATTATAAAATGAGGCAGAAATAGGTCTAACTTTTTTATGATGAAATAATTTCTCCTACACTATAAAATATTAAATTTATTTTAATTATTTTAATTTATTAAATTGTCATTTTTTTCTTTAATTAAAAAAATATTCCCCCTCTTTCTTCTCTCTCCGCTCTCTCTCTCCTCTCCCTAGTAAATACCTATTCTCTCCTCTCTCTCTCTCTCTCTCTCTCTCTCTCT
>LTAE01007251.1:13150-23231 GCA_001647135.1 Pontederia paniculata
ACGGAGCGCAACTTCATATCACGGCGTCAACAGAAGCGGCAGATCACAAGTCCGAAATTGTTATGGGCTGTTATATGCAGTTACAGGCCGTAAGTTACGAGAATCCGAGATGCCGAACTGCCCAGAGCCAGTTACGGGCCGTGACAGTTCGTCACGGGCCGTGACGACTTGAGGAATAATGAAGTAATCTTCATTTACAGACCGTGACATTCTGTCACGGGCCGTGATGAAGTTCCGCATATTCGTTTATTCGAGATTTTGATATGATTTGACGGCCAAGAAGTTTGGGATTTGATTGAGGACTTTAAATATTAGATTTTTATCATATTTCTGAGGATTTGCACAAGTTTTATAGGACTTCCATCATCACCATTGATAGAGGAGCAGATTTGATCTAAGGGTTCACATGTAATGCTGATCTAACTCTAAGAAACCCTAGGTATAAAAGGATTTTGTTTGCAACCAGAGAGATTATCCTTGGCATAGAACTCATCTCATATTTCCATATTCTATCCAGAGATCTAAGGAGGAGGCTAGGGACTGCAAAGGAGAACGTCGGAGAATGAAGATTATTCCGAAGGGCCGCTGAGAAGGAGTTCATCATCCGTTAAGGAGTTGTTCATCATCTTTCACAACATCCAGAGGAGTATCTTCTGTTCCACACGTCATTAGGACGAATTCTGTAATCCTATTATGAATATTTTGTGTTTAGTTTATGTTTTGAGACTATTGTTGTTCCAGATTTTATATAGCTTTCGAGACTTTTCATTGGATTGATTCTTCATGAACATGTTTGCATGATTTCTTAGTTTGAACAATTGATCATTAACTGTGTAGTGTGGTCAATACCCTTGCAATTTGTGTCTTGTGAATCTAGCCCGTTAAGGGTGTTTTCATTTGTGGTGTGTTAGGTCAACCCGTTAAGGGTGATTTAATAGTTTAGGAAAATATATTACTTCATCTTGTGATTATCTTCCTAAGAATAGACCCGTGAAGGGATATTTTCTGGATTGTTTAATGCAAGATAGTTGAGTTACCCGTTAAGGAATTTCATATCTTAGGTTTGCCTAATCATCTGATGACTCAATATTAAGTTTCATATCATATTTGATTGTTGTGCAAAATTCTGAGTATATATCTTGAATTGAGTATTATCCAGCCCATAGTTATCATTCCTATATTATTATTATTAATACGTATAGTTTTATATTATTAGTTTTCTGAAACACCCATCCTGAAATAAATGTTATCTCCTATTAGCCCAGAATTCTGATTTGGTATTTATATAATTCCTCGTGGGATCGACAACTCTACTCTTACACTTTATTACTTATTCGACTAGTGCACTTGCTAGCATTCCGATTCGCATTGTCAGCATTTTTCGCATCATAGGGAGCGAGCAGATATTTCAAGTTGGACATAAGATAATGCTGAAAGTTTCTTCCACAAAAAGTGTCATGAGATTTATTAAGCGAGGAAAACTTAGCTCCATATATGTGGGTCCCTTCGAGATACTCGGGTGAAGGAGCATGTACATTGGCACTTCCACCGACATATGGGCGTGTACATAACGTCTTTAACGTGTCTATGCTCCAGAAATATTTTCACGATGATTCCAATATGATCAGGATTGAAGAGACAAACCTCAAAGAAGATCTAACATACGAAGAGCAGCCGGTGAAAATCCTTGAGCGTTAGATACAACGTCAAAATAACAAAGATGTTCCACTAGTAAAGGTGGTGTGGGGCCATCACCAAGATAATGAGGCCCCTTGGAAACTAGAATCAGAGATGCGCAAGGAGTTCCCGCATCTTTATGGTAAGCCTCTACCCTATTCTTGAATTGGAGGACAAATTCTTTTTTTAAGGGGTTTATAACATAATACTCGGATCCGGTAACCCGCAACCCGGATCCAATAAGGGGTAGAGAGCACTATAAATAAACCCTAAGGTGGAGCCACAAATTTTCATTCAAAATTTTTATGGCCGGCCCTAGGTAAGAGAATTCTTCCCCTCTCCCCAATGTTCATTCTTCTTCTTCTTTCTCTCATCCCATGAACTTTATTCAGCCTAGCAGAGGAAGATCCTCCATCTCAGCAAGAGAAACATCGATAGTACGTTCCCCAAAAGATTAAGACAAACTACGACGAACCCGAAGGTATGTTCCTAGGCGGATTCCTTGTACATAAGATATGCTATGAACATTTCATGTTTGTATGGATTTTTCCCTCGTTTTTTCTAAAGATTTGTTTTATAATTGAGAGGGAATTGGAAGGGAAGTTTTTCCCATTAAATGGTTGTAATCATACCCGAAAACCACAGAAAAACGGCCCTAAAATTCGACGAAATCGCGCGGCGGACGAGACTGGAGAAGACGACCTGACACGGCCCGCGTAGATCAGACTCGGACCGCGTCATGTAGATCCTATATGGAGCGTGGCGCGGTGGCGGCAAACCCTAGAACCTGGCGACTCAGACTCTTAGCATGGCTGACACCTTGGCAGACGCGGTGTGGACGACACGGCGGGCACACATCAAGCACGACAGACGCGAGTGGCACACGGCGCGTGCATGGTGAACGCGTCGCATGACGGGCACGGATCATGACACGGTATGGCGACGAAAACCCTAAGAATCACACGGTGTGTCCCATCCTAGCGCGGTTCGTGTCCCTCGCTCACGGTCCGTGCTCCTCACATGTGGAGCACACATGATACAACAAAGCGACACAGACACAAACGCGGGCACGACATCGAACGCGTGGCAAATGACATGGTAGGCGGGCGCGGCATCAATCAATGCAGGCACGGCCAGGCGACACGACAGACAACACGGGAAGAACGAATGCGGCCATCGGACGCAGCGTGGTATCAGTGCAGAATGCAAGCGAGGGGAACATGAATGTGATGGCAACGGCGGCAGAAACCCTAGACACCACACGGCCCGCATCACCTTGGCGCGGCCCGTGTTGACCCTATAGGACACAAATCGTTTTCTGATCACACGGTTCGTGTCACCGACCTAGTAGGCATAAACCCTAATCCTTTATTTGGATTCTTGATTCTGATTTTAAATAGGTTAAATTTTAAATATTAGACAATAGAAAGCCTAAAGACCTTGTTGAGGTAAGACTGGAAGATTAATAACACAAATAGGACGCCGACTATTGTTTGGAGCCGTCAGTATTAATGAGATAGGACGGGCAGCGTGGCTGCTGCCTGGTTCCTGTTGTTCAGCTTGCTCCCGCTGTTTAGCGAAGAGAATTCACGTGCATCATCTTTTTTTAGGGTATTGGTCGTGGTTAGTGCACCACTGGCAGTCGGCGTAGATGAAAGACTAATGAGCAATTAATTAAATTACCCCAAAATCATCTGAACACATTAATTGGATAAGATTTAAGATTGTTAAAGTGATTTCATATTAACGTACTTACACTAATATATGACTCTTGTATTTTATTATGTCCTGATGTTGTTTGAGGGCAGAGGTATAATCTTGATGCTGTTCTAAGATATAGTTTACTCTATATATATTCTGATGCTCTTCCAAGACATGAGATACAATTATGATGTTGTTTCAAAATATTTTTATTTCTCTGATGTTGTTTTATGATAGATATATTCTTGATGTTGTCTTAAGATAAGGTAATTTCTCTAATGTTGTTCTAGAGTAGATGATAGGTGTGAACTCCTGATGTTGTTCCGAGAGAGTATAATTGTATTTTTATACTTACGTCAAACTTAAATGATGTTATTTTACCATGATGACCATTATTATAGTATAAAAAACTTGACTAAATGTCATATTGATATCCTTATTCATATTAATGATTATTACTTATCTTATGTACTTGATGACTTACATACTGAGCGTTTTATGCTTAGAGATATCGTTTCTCCTTTATTGAATCCCAAGGATGTCTTTTGAATCTTCTTTATCATAATTGAATTGTATGACCATCTGTTTTAACTATTGAAAGGGTCAACACATAAATCAAAGAATAACGTTTCCAAATTTTTTGGCGGGATGTGAATTTGGGAGCGGGATGTGAATTTGGGAGCGTTACATTAGTTATCCTATTGTTTTAACCTAATTAAGCCTAACTAGACCCATCTTTTTTTTAACTCGACCCCATCTTTTTTTTTAACTAGACCCATCTTTCTTTAAAGAACTGCAATCAATCAATAGCACAAAGGAGGAAAAAAATGAGTAGCGTGACGAGTGACATCTCCATTAGCTCATGATGAATGTTTAAATATTCTAAAGCTCATGGTAGATATTGGTATCAAAGTTCTTTGCTTGTTCAATGTGGATGTTATCAGCAGCATGCTCTTGTCCACAGGTCGCGTGCGCTGTAGTAATGCCCCAAATTCGATGTGCTGTGGAGTACACCGAAGTTAGAATTTGCTCAAACCCGGTGGTTTCAGTGCCGGAGTACATCACCAAGGTCAAAAGCGAACATAGAAAGTCACCTTCCGAGGTGAGTGCCCTGAGTAAAGGGTGAAAGAAAATGCCCAGAACCTTGTCCAAGTTATGTTTGGAGCTATTTTGCACCATTCCATAATAGCAGCCAAATAACTTTAAAATAACTCAATAATTTCATGACTCAGTGGGATTTTGTGTTCACCAACATACATTATGATACTGAAAGAATAAACAATGCATATGCTTTATCCCAAGCCAGTTGAACAGTTGTGTAACCAAAGCAATAAAATAAAATCCCTTGCCATGAAATAAGTGAAAAGCAAAAGACTAAAACGTGAACAGCTTTAGATGTACAAGATAAACCCAACTACAAAAGAGTGCAATCCCCCGTCCGAGTGGCATTGTTGTTACAAAGAGGCAGAGCAAAAGGGATGGCAAAAGGGTTCCTTCCTACTACTACCACTATATCTTTGTCCTGTATATAATACAAACTAGCAACCATCAAAAGCCCTTTGCACTCTTAGTGCCTCCACAAACCCCTACGTTGACTACCCCAATATTTACTCATCCTATCCCTTCTTGCACCAAAAGTACACTAAGCAATGAGGATAAGATCAGAAACAAAACACTGATAACTGAATTCACATGACAAAAGACATCTCATATGCTAATCACATCATCATCAATCTCGGGTGATATGTCGAACCACTCATCGACTTCGATAACTTCAGGAGCATCTTTAGAACCCTGTGGTGGCTCATGCTGTGATTCATTAAAATCCAAAGAAGGATTAGTTTCATGCCTTCAACTACTAAGGATTCTACCAATCATGACACTGGGAAACAACGTTTGTTCTTCAGAGTATATGAAAGCCAGATACCTGTTTCTTGTTATATGCAGACATGTCCTCGTAATCTGCTGTACTCGTCTCAGCATTGGGTATGTACAGGGTTTTCACCTATAAGATTGGAGAAGATTTGCACACAAGTAGAAATATTTGGATCACTTGGAACTGAGGAGAGAAGTTGCAAAAAAATCAAAATATTTTGCATAAAGTCATGTTTGAATTTTCGAAATATTATTCTTTCCTTCCATAAATTATGAAAACAAAATCTGCATCTAACTCTAAATTATAAAATTATCCACTTACTCTATTAGTTTTCCAAATTTAACATTTTACCCTTCTATCAAACGCTGGAAAGTTTACTATGTTCATTTATTGAATAAAAAACTTAAGGTAAAACATTAAAAAGTATTATTGGACAATTTTAAAAATTAATAAAAAAGGTAGTAAAAATAAGTTTTTTGAATTGTTTACTTTATAATAATATTTCTATTATATTATTTAAAAAGACTAAAAGTGTCATTTAACAAATAGAAAATCAAAATAGCAGAAAAGTAAACATAATTCTATGGAAAGAGTAATGTGCACTATGAAAATAATTGTACTCTACCCAAGTCAAGAAAAAAAAGGATAATTCGCATGCCTCCAATTACAACGAGGTTCATGATACATAAAATGATAAAAACAACCTTTTTCCTTAAGACAAAAGAAAAAAATATAATATACCTGATTCTTGTTCCATGCAGCCATGTTACTCTGATAATCTACTTTCCTCAGCTCGACTGTGGCTATGTATGGGGTTTTCTCCTTCAAGGGATGAGAAGATTTGAGGACAAATTTAAACACTTGGATCACTTTGGAAATGCAAAAACTTGCAAAAAGATCAAAATATATGATGCAAATTCACCTTTTTGCAATTCAAGTAGAAAAATATTGTACTCTTACTTTCCACAAAATATTAACTATCTCGGCATTTAATTGTATAACTTACAGAAGTATCCACATACACTCTTTGTTTTACCAATTTTTTTACTTATCTTTTTCATTCAAACTCAATCTGTTATTCTTTTAATAATTAAATGACACTTTTAGGGTTTTTTTCTAGTTTCTGTTGTCTTAGAAATGAAAATGAAAACATGTTTGAGTTGATTTTCTTTTCGGTGAATGACCCACCGGTATTCAAGACTAGTAGCACATGATCCGGTGTTGGACTCGAACAGCAAGATAATACTCTTGGCCAAATTTGGTGACCCCAAGAATCAAACACGGGACTCTTAGCTACTGTCAACTTGGGACAGTGCCAACTTGGTTGTTTGAGATTAAATTTAGAAAATGCTTGTAGGGAATGTTTTACAAAATGGCTATAATAAAGGTGTTCCATTTTTCTGCTTCCAATCTAAAACTTGTATTATATGTCCTAATAGGGAGTATTTTCATCATTTGGAATTGAAATATAAAAAAAGTCCACTTTTGTCTTTTTCCCTATTTTACCAACTTGCTAGGTTTTCCTTAGAAAAGGAACATTAAATTCAGGTTTTTTTTTATTTCTATTCTTTTCTAAACTTAGAAACCATAATAACAAAGTTACTAGTCAAACAAGCTATGATGTTTGTTTTCTAAAAAATATAAGTTTAAAAATGGAAACAACTTTCAAAAAATGAAGATACAACATATTTCGTGAAACCATTCAGTATACATCTTCTAGAGAATCAGCAGGTCATTTATTTACTCTAATATGTTATTATTAAAAAAAAGGTAAAATTGCTTATCGACTAAATAAAAAAGTTTGAAAATACAGAAAGCCCATTAGTAATTTATTTGAAGGAACAGAGTAGCAAATAGAAACAACCCATAATACAGGCAAGCATAAGAGAAAATGATTTCATAATTAAACTATTATATATTAAAAAAAAACAGGTACCTGGTTCTGGACGTATGCAGCCATGGTTTTCTGGTAATCTGCTTTCCTCTTCTCAGCCTCGGCCATGTATGGAGCTTTCTCCTGCAACAGCAAGAAAGATTTTAGCACAGTTACAAACACTTGCCGGATGACCATTTGCATGGAGCCACCAAGACTAACTTGCAAAAGCATCAAAATGTTTCATTAGTGGAATTCTTCCACAAAAGAACACGTACAGTTTCAGTCATGGCTTTCCACTTGATTCCACCTTCTACGGCAGCCTAATTAAACAGCAAAATGAATCGTTCTTAATGCATTTTTAGGAAATGTGCTCCTGAACTCCTCCCTTAACAAGTACAGGAGCAGAACGAAACATTAAGCAAAAAGACTAAAAGTTAACAGTTATGAAGTATGAAATGGAATCTTACCTCGGAGACAGACCTGTTTTTAGGAAATGTGCTCCTGAACTCCTCCCTTTTGAACAAGAACAAAGACCAGCAAAACATTCAAACTTTGATCTTTGTTTCGTTTGCTGAAGAAAGAGTTCCTTACATGAAGACGAAGAAGGCGTTGGGAGGCGGCCCCTTGGGCTTGTTGACGTCCTCAGCGACATTGCACCTCTTCAACGATCTCTTGTCCCCCGAATCCGCCGTCTTCCTCTTCCCAGAGACACTTCAGAAAGAACACAAATTTCAGAAGCTTCCACCAGAGAGAAACACCGAAATCTCCAAAAAAAAAAAAAAAAAAACACACACACACACACACAAAAGAAAAGGGAGAACAGGACTCACTTCTTGGGGGCAATGGCTTTCCCTGTGCTCATGATGAAACCTGCAGAGCAAAAGGAAAGGAAAAAAGATGAGCCAGCCAAAAGTATTGGAACCTGTCCGAAACCATGAAGGCAAAGCTCAATTATGGTCTGGAAAATTGAGAGGAGAATGGGTGACTTGACGGATGAGTGATGATGGAGTTTGGGGAGATGGTGGTGATGGCGGGTGAGTTGATGGATGAGTAATGATGGAGCTTTGGAGGGCGAGTTTTATCAGAGTCCTGGTGGAGGGGTTTTTCGGCGGGAGGAGATGTTTTGTACCACTCGAGCGTACTACTACTACTATATATTTTGATGCGATATGCTCCTCGAATTAGGACATCTACCACTTTCCATTTACATACACGCTGCGTTCTTCGAGTTCTATTTATATGATAGATTAATTCTAATTGCTATTTAGATAAAGATAAAATTAATATTTAGAACTAAGTAAGTGGAGTTCTACATGTATTTGAATGAATTTAAAATTTGAAGATGAACTAATGTTTAAATGACTCTTTTACCCTTTTATAATTTTAACCTTGTTATATATATATTATGTTTTATTGTTTATAAAATAGTTACGTTTGGCTAGTAATATTTATTTGAAGATAATATATATAAAATGTTAGTCGATAAATATAATTTACATTTTAACCTATTAATTTTAAATGAAAACGACGTCAATATTTTTTTTCTTTCGCAGACTTACGTGTTAATCTTGCAGACTCAATTAACCTCATTTAATTATCGGTTCCATTAGTATCAAGAGAAAAAAATAATTAATGTTCATTAATTATAAATTAAAACCACCAACCTGCTATTAAGTATTCATGGTAGTTGGTATTATTATTACTAAGCATCCAAAACTTTGACTCTTACCTATGTTAAAGCAAATGAAATTCATCAAAATAATTTTATCTAAATATTAATTTTCTTCAATAACAATTTCAATCTATCATTCTGATCTACAATATAATGACATGGACATCTAAAAACAATGCTAACCGATTATATTCAAAAATATAAAATAAAATTTACACAGGAAAATAGTAGTTAGATCTTTCTATGTGTAAACAAATTCAAAGTACTTTGAGCATTTCACATCCCATATCATAAACGCAAATCACAATGTCTCAAATTCATCACAATTAACAAGTTCAGACTTCATACAACTAAACTTCACACAACATTCAGCACACGAGTTACACATATCAACCACATCTGCACTTAGGCGACATAAGTCCGAGAACATAGAAGATAAAAGCGCACAACAGTACTAAATAAATGTTACCCCGACACTTGCATTCAACTATACTTGCATTTTTTTTGTCCATTACGAGCATCTGATCCGAAATTGATCCACCTATGTTATCTGCTCCACCTAGGTAACGAGATAAAGAAGTTACGGCCGCCTCTAATGAGTCAAACTTCTTGAAGGCAGAGTTCGCGTAACCAAGTACTTGTTGTTGGCAATCGGACCAAGACTCATAAATGCTCGGTTTGCGACCTTGAAACACAACATAATAACATGGAGGGATAGCCATTTTAAATTTCGTCCTCCGAAGTATTTCCTGAAAATGTTTGAAATGCAACAATTCTTAAAAACTCATATATGAACACTTGTGTTGATGATAGTGTATAAGAAGTATCAAAACTGGATATATTCACACATCTGTTAACATTATTAATTTTGCTAATCATTGCATATGTAAGGAGACGTAATGATGAATTTAATGGATTATTTAGAAAAATCTTACTATAATACAATCCATATTGTGTCAATCCAAACTTATACTAAATGGACTTAATTAATGTAGACATCCAATTGCTAATTCGCATGCATGATCAAATCAGATTCAGAAGAAACTATTCTTATACAACTGTAATCTTTAGGGCTTCCATGTGCATATGCCTTGCTTTTGAAAGACAGTCTGTACTCAAGTCCACATAGACATGTTAAATGATGAATTGAAGGAAGATTAAAATTGGAGTGTACATAACGATAGAGCGCATGTAAATGGGGGTTTCTAGGTTTCATTTCATGTGAAAATTGAAAGGATCCCAAGTGTGAGAAGGTGTTGGACTATTGGTAGCTTGAGTG
>LTAE01007252.1:0-23226 GCA_001647135.1 Pontederia paniculata
CAACCACGACGTGATCTGGAGCGCGGTCAGCGACGACGCGAGACAGTCGATGTAAACCCGGAGCATGAGCGCGGCGGCAGCGCGGTACGCGGCAGAGAGCACGGTATTCGACGGAACACGGCGGTGACGCAGGGCACTCAGGCAAGACACCGGCAAGACATGATCGGCAACGAAGGCGGTGCGCGTTGCAACCGGCGCTAGGCGCGGTGGACGCAAGGCGCGAACGAGACGCACGAGACGGACGCGGCGACGGTAAACCCTAGATAGCACACGTACCGTGTCACACTACGTGGGCCGTGCTGACTCGATCAGACACGGGCCGTATTCTGACCACACGGCCCTAGTTCCAGACTCAATGACATAACTAAATCCTTGATTTAATATTTAAGGACCGTGTTGTGGTAAGGGTGCAAGATTAATAACACAAGTAGGACGCCGATCATTGTTTATGAGCCGCCAGAGTTAATATATAGGGCGGGTAGCGTGATTGCTATCTGATTCCTATTGTTGAGCCTGCTCCTGCTGTTCAACAAGAGGATCCACGTGCATCCTCCCCTTTTTGGGCATTGGCCATGGTAGTGCACCACCACTAGTAGTCGGCGTACCTAAAAGACTCATAAGTGATTAATTAATTTACCCCAAAGTCACCTGAACACATTAATGAAATAAGATCCAAGATTGCTAAAGAAATTCATATTAAAGTACTTACACTAATGCAGAGTTTCATGTATCATGTTTATGTCCTGATGCTGTTCTAGGATATGTCGATCCTATCTATGTTCTAATGTTGTTCCTGAACATGATATATAATTCTGATGTTGTTCCAATATATGTTGATCCTATCTATGTTCTGATGCTATTTCAAAACATGATATATAATCTTGATGTTGTTCTAGGATATTGTCATTCACTGAGGCTGTTCCAGGATAGTTTTATTTCTGAGAAATGATAACTCTATCTGATATTGTTCCAGGATAGAAGGTAGGTATGACCCCTGATGTTGTTCAAGGAGAGTATGACATTGACCTTATATTTAGAGCAGGCTTAGAGTATGATATCTACTGTTATGACCATTGATCTGAGTAGAAATGTCTGACTAAATTTCATCTTCATGTTGATATCTAATTACTTATTTTATGTACTTATTGCCTTACATATTGAGTGTTTTATGCTCATGGGATATTGTTTCTCCTGTGTTGAATCTCATAGGTAACTAGGCTATGGTAGATCCCTGCTGCTGGTGGTGTGCGCGACAACTGATGCTCGTGGTGGATACTATCTGCACATGGATGGATCTTTGAGTCTTATTTATCATTATGTCTCTTTATTTACAATTTATTGAGTTGTATGACTACCAACCAGAATATTGCATTCCTTGTTGTTGAGAGACATGTAGATTACTTATCTGTTTATCTTTCGTATTTTATCCATTGGACCCTTTAGTCATCCGTGTCTTGTTTCTTTACTCTACATTATTCCGCAAATTTTTATTGACTAGTCAAAAGCTCAGAGCATAAGTCCGTGAGTAACGTCCCCGGGTCCACATCTTGGCCACGTGGCTGGATGCGAATTTGTGGGCGTTACAATCAATATTTTAAACATACAATAAGAGCCCTTTCGAAAGTTCTGTAATTTTTTCGATATTTTAAAAAAGTTAGTAAAACATTATTCAAAAAGTGTCTTACTATAATATAAGACCCTTTTGTAATATTAGATTTGTAATCTTACAATATTTTTTTTCGACATTTTATGTTATTAGCATTGATATCCGTTTTATGTTATTTTTAGAACAATTAATTCTCATATACAATATATTTAAGACTGATGATTATTAATGACTCATAAAAAAAATCATAAATTTTCTATTCTTTTAATATTTAGATACAAACAATCTTGTATGTAATTTCCTTATAAAAATAATATGAGGCTAGATAAAAGAAGGAAAATGAAAGTTTGAGCTTCTGCATTCAATAAAAAAAGGCAAAACTTTATAAAAAAAATTAGAAGTTGATAATTTTTTTATCCAACAAATTAAAGTTTAGATTGTATTTGCAACAAAGTATAAGTCGTGTAATTTTCTCTTTTGTTAATAGAGAAAGTTTAGAAACTACAAGCTTAAAGAGGGCAATTAACACATTGATACTTGCTAAAAGTCTTTGGATGGGATGTAATACTTACGTGATATTTTAAATTTTTTTAATAATTTTAAAATTGACTAGCATTAGTATTTTTTATCAATCAAGACATTGTTTTTTATCATGGATTATAATAATAATGTTTGAATCAATAAGATTGTTCTGTGATTTAATCCACACATAAAAAAAAGTTAAATCTGCCATTCTTTTCCATCGAAATCATTTTTTTCATTTGACAAACTTCAAGTTGTTAGTTTCTGACGTTCTCTTCTCTTACATTTTATAGAATATTTTTTCTATTTTCAAAATATATTTTTGAAAGCAGTTTTTTCCAAGATCAAAATTTCCTTTAAACTTATTTTATTTGAGGACCCTTAAAAGCTTTTGAGGTGGATTTAAAATAAAAAAAGAGCTTGTATTTTTATTGTGCACGACGCATTTTACATAAATAAAAAGTTTTATCGAACCCTTTGGCAATTTATTTATTTAGTGTAAAAACTATTTTTTTTACCTTTTTCTTGTTTTAATTTTCGCCTGCTCCTCGATTAAAAGCCTTTCCTTGTTGAATTGCGTGCGTAAATAAATCCTCATCCACGTACTTAACGCCGGACGTGTCCAGAGAAGGCAGGACACCGTCACGGGAGGTCACCTAGGTGATGACCGCAGTCGACATATCACTTCGCGCACCTCTACGATATCCAATGGGAGCACGACACGTAGCGGGACCCAAAATTTTTTCCCATAAGAGAACAGGTAAGAATTCGCGTCAATTGATCAGCTGTGACGATTGGTTTAATCGGGAACAAGGGCGGTCGCAAATAATAATATCGCATCGTTTTTTTTTCTCTCGCGGCCTTCGTTTTATTGCAGAGAAGGCCAAAGAGACGCGGAGGGGGATCGACCGGCCGGTCGTTTCGATCGCAGTATTTGTGTGTAAACCCTACTTTTCGATCCAGATTTGTCGATTGGAGAAGGATACGATTCGGTCAAGGGGTTCGTGATCACAAGGGGGGAGGGAGATGGGGGACTACCAGAGGCTGGACGGAGGGCGTCACCGTGGCGGCGATGGGTGCTGCCCGCCGATGGATCTGATGCGGTCGGAGGCCATGCAGCTGGTTCAGATCATCATGCCCATCGAGTCCGCCCACCGCACCCTCGCCTACCTCGGCGACCTCGGTCTCTTCCAATTCAAGGACGTACGGGTTCTTCCGACCATTCGGTGTCTCCTTTTCTATTTCCCGATTTCTGATGTTTTATTTGATTTTGTTTCCATCGGGATGTCATGGCCAAAATTGCGATGATAAGCCCCTTAAGTTGGTAATTGGGCGTTGGTAAATGCATGATCCTTAATTGTTCGGTGGAATGCATGAATCACTCCGCATAAGCTTTTGTGTTATCTTTGTCTGATTTTTGTTATTCTTTGGATAAATGCTGTAAACATTGGCCAAATTATTGGTGAAGAATTTAACATGTAGATGGATTCTGGTAAATTTACAGAAGTGTGTGTACCTTTGTCATTGCTCGAGTACAAAAGAAAAAAAGTAGTGAGTTTGATTTACTCTTTGCAAAGAATATGTTGTAAATGTAATCATAAGATGGGGTTTTATAATCCTCTTCTCTTGTTCATCCTTGGCGTGGCTTCTAGTTCTCTAATTTCCTTCTTAGTTGCTTTAAATGCAGCATTTATCCAGATGGAATCTGCGACCCCCATGCATCTTTACCATTTGTTAATGTAGGTGCTAATATTTCTATTTTCTTTTTAACTTGAAACATGGGAAGCTCTGTAAACAGGATATGAGTTATACAGATTGAAAGTGGATGCTTGAAATAAAAGATGCTGTTTATATTACCATTCTAAGAAAATATAGCATGTTGTTTATCTAATTCTCTTTACCATTATTTCTATCAACCTTTAAAATAGCATTTCTCTCTCAAGCAACTTAAAGAGTCCAAATTATGAGTGACATGTACTCATAAGTTTAAATGTAATATAAGCAATGACAATCAGCATTGTCAATTGTGATTATGCAGTAAATCTCATCTTTCCTACTTTCTTCCACCCAAAAGACTTGCCTTTTCTTTTTGGGTCTAACATAGTTTTTTTTTTCAGCTTAATGCAGATAAAAGTCCTTTCCAACGAACGTATGCCAACCAGGTTTGTTTTGATTTTTTTGATAATTGGCTAACTTAAATTAGTTTTATGGTGAATTTATTCTAAGCTATTCTGCTTGAAAATGTCTTCATATTCACCTTTTACTATTTCATGTTTGTGTGAGCTACAATTTAATATAAGAACCCAAGGAAAAAAGGCCAAGGTTAGTCCAACATGAACAAAACAGGCAGATCATCATGGGGTTATAAGTAGCAACCCCATTTACACTTCAAGACACATTTTAAATCCGTGGGGGCCATGAGCCCAAAGCGGGCAATTTCTTGAATGAGCCGGGTGTGTTACATTTTAGCTATGAAACACTAGCTTCTTTTAGACAGATGGCTTTCTATGTGTTTCTTTATCTTCTTTTGTCTATAAGCATATCCACTTTGTTTGCCAAACAATAATGCTTTGATTCTATATATCCTTTATGCTCTATCTAATGTCTGTTGGATATAAATTTACCAATTACTTGCATGTCCACAGTTGTTATTGGATGATTAATGCACTTTGCTTCATTTACTAACTTCATAGATCAAAAGGTGTGGAGAAATGGCTCGCAAAACAAGATTTTTTAGAGATCAAATGACAAAGGCTGGTATCTTACCTTCACCGATGCCGGTAACACGGACACAAATTGATCTTGATGATTTAGAGGTACAGTGATATTATAAGTTATTTGTGAGTATCTTTTTCTTGGGTATGTAAGTTATTTTTGTGAGTATGCTGTAGATAAAGCTTGGAGAACTTGAAGCTGAACTAATTGAAGTAAATGGAAACAATGAAAAGCTACAACGATCTTACAACGAGTTGTTGGAGTATATGCTGGTTCTTAGCAAGGTACACACTGTAACTCCAAAGGTTCAATTAGAATAGGCAGCTTAGTTTCTTCCATGCGCCTTATGACGCTGTTCGTCCAGTGTCTCCAGGATCTTCTGTTGTAGTATTAGTTTTTTTGAGAAGATCTACTGTAGTAACTGAGCTCTGCCAACTTACTATTCTATACATGTTATGTCACGAAGTTTGTTTAATATGTTTGTGAACGTAAATGACAAGATTAATTTCTCCAATCTGGTTGTTGTATGCTTGGGTACCTGGGATAATTTTTTATAAGGAATCTTTTATGCCTCTCAATCAACTCTCTATACACAGTTTTAGGTTCATGTGTTCTTTCCCTGAACAAAATGTATAGTGGAAGTCTGATTCCTAATGCTTTAATACCGTGTCAACAAAATCCTATTAGGATGGAAAATATGACACACTTTTGTATATTTGAACTCTAAGAGAGTCGCCAAAGCTAATGTTGTATGTAGTTTCTGTCTTAGTTAGGTTCATTGGATGCACTCAAACAATGTTACTCTTTTACATCATCCAACACTTCTTTCCGTCGTACAAGTAAAAATCGATATGAGATATGGTCAGTCCTTTAGGTATTCTAAGAATCACTTGTACAATTGTCACTGATCACCAGCACAGTGATAGTGCCCACCAGTTCATATATGTTTAGATCCATTCAACAACCCAAGAAATGTGTTCCAGATCTGAGGAGAACATCTGTTCCTTGTCTTAGAATAAGGGGAAGATAAGATGATGGGAAGCAGAGAAACTCGCAAGAGATAGTAAGATGTGTGGTGTGAGGAACCATGAGGTTGCAGAAATAAGAATGCGAGTCTTTTAACGGTCAGTGAGAGCAAGTTGGGTTGGGGAAAAAGAGCCCTTGACTTAACCTTCCTGCCCCAAAGATTTATAATTTTTTGTGAAGACGAATTTTGTAACGTGAGGGTTATATCTTTGGATCTATGTCCATACCCTGATCTTGATCCCATTCTGATAAGAAATATGTGGATTTAATAATTTTGTCATGTGACTCATGTGTACCGGAAAACATCTTACTTAAATCTGTGGTGGGCTAGCTTACAATTGTTTATGGATTAGTCGGGATTGAATATCAGAGTTCACATTGAAAAGGGAAAGGATTTGTCTGATTGACACTAAATGTAAAGAAAGAATACCTGCTACTAGAAGTGATAGCAAAAGTATTTGTCATCGATGGTTACTATATGATAGTGTAATGCTTATTGAAGGTTTACACATTGTGCAATACCATTTCACGCTTTCCTTTCTAATATTGTTTATTCCTCCACTTTTAGTTGTACGTATATTGCTTTTCCTGTTTTTTTGGAGAAAAATATGCTGCTTTTTTATTTCATGTTTATTTTCAAATGAGAAAATATGCATGGTCAGATTGACAGTCTAAGGTCAACATTGATTCTTGTTCATTTGTTAAGAGTCTGATATGAGCGGCATGCATAGTTGAGTTGCAGAAACGGTTTTGCATGAGCAGTAGTTTGACTTGGCAAGCCCCTGCTTGGGACAACAAATATAAAAAATGCATTGAACACTTTTGTTTACTGTGAAATGAAGGAGTGTGAGTAACAACATTTAGAGGGGAACAAAATTTTTGTGTTAGATGTAGTATGACTTGTCAACGCCTGCTTGAGACAACAAATATAGAAATGCATTCAATGCATCTGTTTATTTTGAAATGAGAGATACAAGATTAAGGGGGGAATAAAGGTTGTCATTGGAGAGGACCTCGACAATTTATACCATTCAGAAGTCACTTTATTCCTTTGTCAATCTGTGTGGACCTCTAAAGTTGTTAGAGAACATAACAGCTGCCTCCAGAGTGTGGTTGTTATATCAAAAATAGGCAAAATCTCTAGTTTCGCCGTTGCTCCCACATGTATGTATATTTATAAGTCATGAGAATAAGATAGCACAATACTCGAAGTATCATGGCCATGTCCAGTGAGGGATTAATCTACAACACGCACAGAAAAATTAAAGGAAAAAAAGAAAATGCTCAAAATATTCAAATAGTTGATATAACTAAGGCAAGGTAATTGTGCCGAGAACTAATATATTAATAGTGAAATGTAAATCTTGCACATTTGTTTCTTGTACAAAGTTAGCTGCTGAGTGCCAGTTGTTGTAAACCTCTGTGGCAACTCTTTGGTATCTCCCAGATGAGACTTTGATGCAAAACAATTCATGTTTTGTTTCCGTAAAATGCATAAAATTTCATGGTCTAATTCACAAAACACCTGCAATATTCTACTTGTCAGTGTTGCTTTAAGTTTGTAATTTTCCATCTGTAATTTCCTGATTTCAGGGGGGAGAATTTTTCTACTCAGCTCAGGTTAGCGCCGCAGCTCAACAGAGAGAAACTGAAGCACATCAAGATGGCAATGGTTCTCTTGACAGTCCTTTGTTACTGGAACAAGTATTAAACCCTGTGCTTCATTCTGTCCTTTTCCGCTTGAAGTAATGACTAAAAGCTGACATGATATTGTTCAGGAATTGGTTACAGATCCATCGAAACAAATAAAACTTGGGTTTGTCAGTGGCCTTGTACCAAAAGAAAAGTCAATGGCTTTTGAAAGGATACTTTTCCGTGCTACTAGGGGTAATATGTTCCTCAGGCAAGCTTCAATTGATGAACCTGTCACTGATCCTGTTTCAGGAGAGAAGGTCAATCTCTTTTCTCATGTTACATGAAAACTATGTTATAACACTATGCATAACTTTTTAGTGTCAACAGATGTTTCGGTTTAATTGCGATCCTAAGTTAGCAGAAACTTTTCTTTGGTACTTGCTCTTGGGCAAGTAGTCATTTTCTCATTAGGGTTCAATGTTTGTGTGAACTCTTAACTTATTCACACCGTGTTAATCTAAATCTCCATCATTCAATTTTAAATATGTGGTTGTACCACTCAATTTGATATAATACCATTTATTTTCAGTTTCTTAAAATAAAATGTATCCCTTAAAGAAATAAATGTATAATCATATATTTAACATTAGTGTGAATAAGTTATGGGTTCACAATCATTTAATCCTTTCATTATACATTATTGTTGGAAGTATACATCTATTGTTGCTTTTATGCATTTACTTGAGATCCTCAGTTTTTTTTTTTATCAATCATCTCTTGGTAGAATGGTTGATACTTACAATTTCTACTTTTTATCACAAAGAAAAGGATCAGTGATTAGCATTAGTTTACTCTTGTCACCATGTTGATTAGGTATGATGGTTTCTTTTGGTGGCTTTTTTCTTCTTCATTTTGGCAAGATTTAATTGACATTGACCATTGTAATTTTGAAGAAAAAGTAATTTGAGCATTCTTTATCTCCTTGCACCTTTTTATGCTTTTTCCTAAAAAGGACGTAGACAAATAATATTATGGGCCTTTTACCATAGTCATTAATCTTTAGTTATGAGCCTTTTTCCCTTTAGTCTATTTAGTTTAATTATGAACTCTTTAGGAGTTTCCTTGTGTTGAATTTCCTTTTAATTAGTTTGCCTTACACTAGAGTTCCTAGTCATGGGATCTTAGAATCTTATAAATTCTCTTGTATGGTTCCTTTGGAACTTAGACTTGATTTATAATATTTGCTATACGCATATTTTTCCGTAAGTGGATTCAAATCTCTATCGGTTTGCTTTCTCACACTTCGAATTTACAGGTGGCAAAGAATGTCTTTGTAGTCTTCTACTCTGGAGAAAGAGCGAAGACAAAGATTCTAAAGATATGTGAGGCATTTGGAGCAAATCGTTACCCATTCATGGAGGACATCGGGAAACAACTGCAAATGATTGATGAGGTTTGTGTTTGTTTCTGCTTACCATGTAACTATAGTTACTTCTCTCTCTATTAAAAAAGCTATAATCACTCAGTTTTATGCCCTTTATGTATATCACATATCCCTTTCTTTCAGGTCTATAGAGTTATTAATTATTTACAAGTATATCGCTCTTCCTCTCTGTCCCATAAAAAGAAAGCACATCATGTTACGTACTCTGGCTTAAGTCTTCCTGATGCTTCAGAAAATTCTTAAAATATTTTTTTTTCATTTTTGTTTGCCCTTTGAACTTCTATTTACCTTTCTTTGAGTCCTTAAAATTTGTCACAAGCATGATAAATTCAGTCTGGCGGCATCATTCACTTTTTCCTGCCATCAATTCATTTAGTGTGAATGAAATCTCTTGCAGCAGCAAATGCTCCTATATTGATCATGGTGTTGGTTTTCTCATCACGGCGGTTCATTATTGAAGTATGAATGGAGCAGTATCTTCACAACATGACTTTTTAATGCATCCGTGATTCTTTTTTTGTAGCTGCATGATACATATGCTATGTTCAAACATTTGTTCTTTCCTTAAGTTGTTAGTACTAGGCAGATGTATGCTGAATTTTTCAAATCTGATCTAATTATTTCCTTATTCTGTTATCATCAACATGACACCCTCTCGAAAGAAAAAAAAACACGACTAATATAGTTGAATCTCACAGATATTACACTGCACTTTCTTGTGGTTGCTTGGGGGACTCTAATTATTTAATCAATTCATGCTCTTACAATGGTGAGGATTAAAGGTGTTATTTTGGTTGCATGTCGTGACTACAAAGTTTTTTCTTTTATTCCAGGTTTCTCGTAAAACTTCTGAACTGAAGACTACAATAGATGTTGGCATTCTTCATCGTGATAGTATCCTCAAGAATATTAGCCATCAATTTGAGCAATGGAACAATTTGGTGAGCATGTGAACAGTTTCTTTCTCCTTGTTACAACCATGTTGCCTGTTTTATTGGTTAAGGGCCTTATGGGATTTCAATAGCGTGCATGATATCATGAGCCCCAATAAACTTGTAGTTTTTTACAGGTGAGAAGAGAGAAATCAATTTATCACACCTTAAATATGCTTAGCCTTGACGTAACCAAGAAATGCTTAGTTGCTGAAGGTTGGAGTCCTGTTTCTGCAACAAGTCAGGTATTTCTTTGCCACGACTTTTCTGGCCATCTTTTTTGTTCGCTGAGCATTACATGCCCTAAATGTATGTAATATGTTAATGATCAATTATCATGTTCTTTAAAAAAGGATCAATAGTCATTTTTTTTGTTTGTTTTGCAGATTCAGGAATCACTGATGCAGGCTACTGTTGATAGCAACTCCCAAGTTGGCTCCATTTTCCAGGTGCTTCATACAAAGGAATCTCCACCTACCTATTTCAGGACAAACAAATTCACATCTGCTTTCCAGGAAATTGTTGATGCCTATGGGTGAGTTGTAATATAATACAGTTGCTCTGCATCCAAAGTTCTTAATCCTCTTTCCATCTGCACACCTTTTAGATACTGAAAAGTTGAGCATCTGTGAGATTCATTTCCTTTTACTTGATCCTCAGTTTCATTGACTTAGTATTTGGTTCATCTTTCCTTCAGTGTGGCGAAGTATCAAGAAGCAAATCCTGGCGTATACACAATTGTCACATTTCCCTTCTTGTTCGCTGTTATGTTTGGTGATTGGGGTCATGGTCTGTGTTTGTTACTTGTAACTTTGCTTCTTGTATTTCGGGAAAAGAAACTATCCTCACAAGTAAGCTTTCCGGCTCTTTGTTTTATATGTGCCCTATTTGGAGCAATCCTTTTAGAGTCATAAATGTGATATGTGCTGAGCTATTTACTGTACTCATCATCATGATAAACAATATCTAATTAAATAAATCAAATATAGGGTATAATTAAATCGTTATGTCAACCTCTTGATACTTATTAACAAAATTTCAGTTCAAAGTTTTGGGAACTAGCCTTGTTGCAATGATTAAGTTCTTCCTTTAGCGACTGAGAGCTCAGAGGTTTAAACAATGTAATCATCTTCATGATAAACAGTATATGATAGCTAACTAAATAATAAAGTAATGGGCATAATTGAAGAGGCATTCATTTTTTAAGTGTTGGGAGCTAACCTTGGTGAACTATTAAGTTGTTCCTTTGGGGACGCTGAGCTCACAGTCAGGTTTAAGCCACATAGTCATCTTCATGATAAAAAGCATGTGAGAGCTAATTAAATAATCAGTGGGCATAATTAATCTGTTATGCCTCCGTGTTGTTTACAGAATTTTCATCTTAAATTAAGTTGTTACTTTGCGGATTGTGAGCTTACAGGTTTAAACCACACAAACTGCCTCCTTGCTAAGCAGAGGGAATGCTATGCTCACAGGCTTCCTCCCTCCAGCACTGTGGGTCAGTGAGTTGTTAGCAGTGGGATTTGCCCATATTTCGTTCTAAAACTTTGGGAGCTGACACATTAAATGAATAAGACGTTTTACAATTAGAAGCAGTTTCGATCGGTGGACGACACAATTTAAGCCTGAATTGAATTAACAGCTACATTCCTTACCAAAAAGATGTCTTTTTTCCTTCCAGAAAAGGGATAAAAAGTAGCTATTCCTTTTCCCTTTTGTAGAACAAATGACATTTCCTTAAGGTGGTTGCAAGTATAAAACCAGTATGCTCCACTGGAATGCTGAGATTCAATTCAAATAACAAACTTATAGTTTCAGCGCCATTGAACAATTTATGTTTCCTCTAATTGAAATCATAACATGCGATAGCAGTCCTCCCTTGCATTGAATCTGCTAGTAACATGGATTGCCTCTGTTTATCCATCCAACTTCTTGCTAGGTGGAAATCAAATGTGTGAGATGACTATTTATTAGAGGGAATGACTATATTGAGAGTTTGGCCTGAACGGAGGTGCTATATATAATTACAGTTTATCTTGGCTTGAACCGAGAGGTCCGAGACTATTTATTAGAGGGAACTCTAAACCCTAAAACCTCGTAGGTTATCTTCATTAAGTTGTAGATCTAATTTAACCTACCACTGAACCTGTTCTCATTTGTTTATCTTTGCCATTTTTTATTTATGAACCTATGTTAGAATACAAACTCAGAAAATAATTTTAATTGCTACCAGAAACTTGGAGACATTATGGAGATGACATTTGGCGGTCGATATGTGATATTGATGATGGCAATATTTTCAATCTACACTGGGCTGGTATACAATGAGTTCTTCTCTGTCCCATTTGAGTTATTTGGGCAATCTGCCTATGCATGCCGTGATCCTTCGTGCAGGTAAAGAATAGCGACATCGAGAACGTTTCCTTTATCCTTATTTAGATCTTCAATGTTAAGTTACTTTCTATCTTGTTATAGTGATGCTACAACAATTGGCTTGGCAAAAGTGAGACCAGCTTATCCATTTGGTGTGGATCCTAAGTGGCGTGGGAGTCGGAGTGAATTGCCATTCCTCAACTCATTAAAGATGAAGATGTCCATCCTTCTTGGAGTTGCACAAATGAATCTGGGCATATTCTTGAGTTATTTTAATGCAAAGTTCTTCAGAAACAGCATTAATATCTGGTAATTTGAGCCATTCATCTCTATACTATAAAATGTTTGATTGTTGCGTTTCAAGAATCCAAATACCATGTCTTGTCTGAATCATTATTTGTGCAATATATTTTCTCCTCACAATCATTTACCTTGACTGTTATTTTCTTAAAATGGTAGCAAATTGCCTTTTAACCCAAAATGCAGAACAGTCCTAGTACAACATATTGAGTATATGCTGTGGTTAATAAGAATCTCACAAAACAAATTTACAACATTCAGGCGTTTTCCATATTTTGATAAAAAATGTCAATTTTATTGAGTATTTAACTTAAAAAATGTCCAAATAATCCATAAATGTCGAGCAATCATGAATAAGTTTAGCAATTCCCCAAGGATATGGAAGTCTCCATTTTTTTCGGGCGCAGACGAGGTTAAGGGATCTTCAATCCACACGTGTTTACACACAAGTATGAATCTTCATCAATCTTATTCTTAATGCCCTTCCAAAAGGTTCAGAACCTGATGGAAGGTATGCTATATTGCTCCCGCACACACGAAGCTAGTAATGACCCAACCATCACCATCATGAGCACTCGAGCACATACACCTTCTGGCTTTTGCAGTAAACTTCTGACTAAAATTGACGAACCGTGCTTGCATGTGTCTCTGGATTTTGAACAGTTCTGGTTCCTTTTTCTGGAACCACCTTACATGTTCTGTTCTTTAACTAACCGCTGCTTAAGTGCACTATTAGAAGTTTTCTTTAACTTCTCCGCTAGAGCATGATAAACTGTGCTTTGCACTATTTGTATGTATAAATATGAGTGGAAATGTGGAACACATCTTCTCTCTCTCAAAAAAAAAAGGAACACTGCAACCACTTACTATTCTTCTGACAGTTGACTGTTGATTGGAGACTTTTAGTAAATAGGGTTAGAGATAATAAATTTTCCCTGAAAAAGGAGATCATACATATACAATTTTGCTCAATCTGAGATCTGTTTAAGTAAAATTAAACATGTTGATAATTGTGAACTGCTATTGTGGAATTAAATCCTTTAGGGAAGTATCTGCTAATTCACGTTTAAATTTTCATCTTGCAATTACACATTTGTATTTTATGCAGGTATCAGTTTATTCCGCAGTTGATATTTCTAAATGCATTATTTGGATACCTGTCACTCCTTATTATTGTCAAATGGTGCACTGGTTCACAAGCAGATCTTTATCATGTAATGATATACATGTTCCTTAGTCCAACCGATGATCTTGGTGAGAACCAGTTATTCCCTGGTCAGAAAATAGTTCAGGTTTGTTGTACACATCCTTCTTGAATTGGGTTCAAAATCCAATAATTGTTATGCTTCAACATTATTTTGACTATCTTTACTTCCAGCTTGTGTTGCTGTTTCTGGCTCTGGTATCTGTTCCTTGGATGTTAATTCCAAAACCTTTTCTCTTGAAAAAGCAGCATGAAGAGGTACGTACCCTTCTCTCTGTTCTTTCCAACTCTGATGCTAGCTTTTTCGTGTTCTGATTGGAATACTAATGTGAACTCAGAGACATCAAGGTCAATCCTACACAATGCTTCATACCACTGAGGAGACGCTTGAGATTGAACATGAACATGAACATGATTCACATGACCATGAGGAGTTTGAGTTCAGTGAAGTTTTTGTCCATCAACTTATTCATACTATAGAATTCGTACTTGGGGCAGTATCAAACACTGCATCATATCTCCGACTGTGGGCTCTCAGGTTTGTGCTTCATTTTCAATGTGAGATATACATGCATATAATATATATACATATATCTTATCAAAAAAAATATATACATATATGTCTTTTGATGATAAGTAGGTGCACTTGTATAATACCCATACATAAATATTGTGAAGCATCCAGTAATTTGGACAATTTCAATATGCTCAACTCCTTTCATGAGAGAACACCCGACTCCAGGACAAGGATTCTGATAGTAATTTTGATTGGGAAAAGATGGGTTTGTCTTTTTTTATTTTTTAATTTTCTGTTTTCCGATGAGAAACATATCCATCTTCACCCATTATTTGCGGTTTAAAGTTTTTTCATCTCTACACAACCCATTTTGCATGGAAATTCTAATTCAATCGATGAAACCTTTCAGCATATGTCTTTAATTTTAGTTGAGTGAAAAGACGATTCTTATTAATTAGGTCAGATATAATGAGAAAATCTGCTGCCCAAACAAAGAAAATTATAATGAGATAAATCTCCAATAATCAGAATCCAAACACTCAGATAATTCTCTGGAGAAAGTTCCTCTTCAATAGATGGCTGTTAACATTCCCAAAATTTGTTTGAGCCATCTGGCTGATTGCAATTATGCATATAGGACACTAGATTCAACTGTAGAATAATATATCATCAAAGTTCCAGATCAAGGATGATAAGAAATATCCAATTGTCAAGCTCTGTAGTGAAGACTGGGGGGCTTCTGTTTTTGAACTCACTCATCAGGAATGAGGAAGGCATGTTAGATAGGGTAGGAACAAGGTTATTAGGAAAGGAACCCCTGATTTTTTGCTTTGTTCTTGGGCTTATACATGTTACTCAAGAGAGCTATATTATTAACCAATCATTAGCACCTCTGACGCTGGAATGTTTCGAAGTGATATGGAAGTTATGTAACAGATCTAGAATTCAAAGTTATGCATGTTGGAAGTTTTGCAGGGTAAAAAGATTAAGAATAATGTAGAAGCTTATGATTTCTTTACACCATCTGTTTTTGACACATTTTCTTCTTTTGGCAGTCTTGCTCATTCAGAGTTGTCTAGCGTGTTTTACGAGAAGGTTCTCCTTCTTGCTTGGGGGTAAGCTTCATGTGTTATTTTTCTGACATGTATTTCATCTATGACGTCTGGACATTAATTCTATGCTGAATGTCTGTTTACCAGGTTTAACAACATATTTATTCTTATCATTGGCATCATCGTGTTTGCCTTTGCCACTGTTGGCGTGTTGCTTGTGATGGAAACATTAAGCGCATTTCTACATGCTTTGAGGCTTCATTGGGTTGAGTTCCAGAACAAGTTTTACGAAGGAGATGGATACAAGTTCACTCCGTTTTCATTTGCATTGTCTACAGAGGAGGATGACTGAGAACGGTGAATCAAATCTCTTGCATGTAGCGTTTATATTTCCTTTCAGTTTGGCTGAAACATCCCACTTCTTTCAACGGGAACGAGGGCTAAGTTGAGCACCATATGCCAGTTGACAGTGATCTAATCATTGCTAGTTTCAGTCAAGTACATTATATATATTCTTATTACCCCTCAAGAAAAGGTGTTCATTGTTGGGGCCTGTGAGGACGATTCAATCTTTGATAATAATTCATGTCACCCTTCCATCTGTCTGAGTTTTAACAAGTATGTAATAAGTAAATATTCATCCCGTTCATTGGATGGACTTTTTTAGCTAAGACTTTGCCTAAAACATCATCACTTATGCATGCCATTGGTTGGTTTATCTACCAAGTGCAGTTAGGTGACATTTTTTTTTTCTGAAAGTTACATGATTCTTACTCATCTTTGTTCTATTAGTCAAAATAAAGATATGGAAACATGATCAGTTCACTGGTGTAAAATGAATATCATCGTAGTGTTCTGTTTTCTTATTTCTTTTCCCATTTTCTTCTTTAATTTCTTTTTTATATCTGTGGACCAGTAACATAAGAAAGCTCAAACAACAAGCGGAAGCCCAAGTGAATGTTTTTGAAGTGGGAATTTTATATCATAAAGGGATGAAAAAGAAACAGTTATTGCTGGTCTTCTCACGGTCCTCAAGGACGACAGCTTTAGCTGCCGACGGGTCAATTCAACTGCAAAACATGGTAGACTATATTTTTTGAAGGATAAATCTGCTTCCTCCTAAAAGTTGTGCCTAATAATCATTCTAATACTCACATCACTAAATTATCTTACAAAGTTAAACAAATTACAACATATATCATTGTGAGGTGTTAAGAGATTTAAGAGATTTTTTAGAATAATTTTTAGGAGGTTGTAGCATTGCTCTTTTTTTAATAAGTAATATAAAATTGAGATAATTGATATAGATTTAGAAATTATTTAACTAATAATGAGATGATTTTAAGAAAAAAAAGGACTCAATTACATATTTATTTCTATATACAAATAATATTATATATATTAGGGGTGTTCATGGGTCGTATTTGATCCAACCCAAACTCAAATTCGACCCAACTCGATTGATTTTGATCGAGTTGGGTTGATGACAAAGTAGTCATCAAATCCGATCTTCATTTAGTCGAGTTGGATTGGGTCAGATCATCGGTTTATTCGATTGAATTTTTCATATTTATCTTTTTTAATACTTAACATCAATTATATTTTAAAAAATAAATAAACATATTTTTTTCAATGTTTTATAATTATTTAAGGGATATAAAGTATAAATTTGTAGTATATTTTAATTTTAAAGTAATATAAAATTTTTATTAAGAATAAATTGGTTTAAATTTAATAAAATATATATAAAAGTTCGGGCCATCGGGTTGGGTCGAGTTGATCGGGTTCGAAAAATTGAAACCCGTACCCGACCCGTTGGTGATCGGATTGTGATCGGGTCGGTTCGGGTTCGACCCGACCAATGATCTGATCCGACCCAATTGAGATTGGGTCGTTCAGATCGTCGTGTTCATTGGGTCGATCTGACCCGGTGAACACCCCTAATATATAGTGTCATGTATCTATAAATTTATCACGTCAAACTTAATAGTTATTTGAAAGAAATATTATGCTATTCTTTTTCTATGCTATGCATCTTCGACTCAAATATTGATCAAATTAATATGTGTTGGCATATTTATTTTCTAGAGGTGAGTTGATATTAGACGAGCTTAACAGATGGAAGTTGGTGGTAGTAATACAATGATGTGGACTATTGGCATGCATATGACTTTGATTTTGTATAAAAGAACACTTGATCTATGAGATGTTCATGGAGATGCTAGAATATATGACAAGCTGGTGCTTTTAGATGATATCGACGATGGATATGACTTTGATGGTATTTGGTTATGGACATGCCTTTTAATTTTATTTGACATTGATGTATATTGTTGTGTTCATAATATACCTTTCAAAATCTTTATGCAGACTGATTAATGTGCTAATGGATGATGCATGTATCAGTTGCTTTTAAATAAACTTTTTATTATGATGCAAACATCAGTTCTTAAAATGCTTATTGAAAGATTTAAATTGAACAAAAAAAAAATGCTTATTGAAAGATTTAAATGACATTAAAAATGATTTTAATGCTTTATTTGTATAATTTAAATTGCACTAAAATATTTTTAGTGACATTTAAACATTACTAAATACTATTTTTTATAACATGTAAACTTTGTTGTTAGTTAATTTTTGTCACGTTTGTGCAGTGAGAGGAGTTTGTAGACATCTAATCATATTTAAACGTAACTAATACAAAACATTTTGTGACGTTTAAATATTACTAAAAAATAATTTTTGTCAAGTTTGTTCTTTTAGTAATGACTATTGAATACACATTACACACTTTTTCATAACATGACTTTGGTAATGTCTATAGTCACGTCTAATCAAGCATTCGTGACGTTTATTACACATTACTAAACCAAAATTTATTGTAGTGCATATCCATTACTATTTTGATGTTTCTCTTGTCATTTAATAAACTTACTTGCCACAACCCATGATCTGGATCAAAATATGCATGATTATGTGAAAACAAACTTTTTCATTTTGTACTTGACATGATAATCCTGTTCCGTTTAATTCCATTTTCACGTTTTATGTTTTATTTGAGAATTGATAACTTTCATGAACAAATACGAAGTACACGGTTAACAAACTATCCATGACACTTAGGCTCGATTTGACACGACATAAAAGTAGCGTCTACGTTAGCGTATAACGTACAACATGCTAGTTAAGACGTTTGGTAAGTACATTTAATATTAGCGACAAGCGATTGAAATTCAGCGTTTTGAGACGCTTGCAAGACCAAAATCTGGGGTAGCGACTAGAGTGTTGAAATTTATTTCCCAATATACCCTCAAAATATTTCATTATTACTTACTATTTGTATGAACATAATTATTCTTTTATACCACGTGACCACTTTATTATTTTCATTATTTTATTAATTTATAAATCATTTAATTAACTATTTATTATATTATTATTTAATAGTATAATTAAAATAAAAATAAATTATTTAATTAGAATGCATATAATAATGTAAACTATTTAAAATAATTATTTATATTCTTTTTAGTCATTTTACGCTTATCAATCGATTCAAATGCTACATTTGTTAAACACTTTTATGAAATTTAATAATTAACTTGCTACTAGCTAGTCGCTAGCCTTCAGTCGGTAATCGCTATCCACTATTAACTATTCAAAACGCTCGTACATGCCAAACAAGGGCTTAAGCTAATGAGAATGCCTCTTGAGCGCATTGGCTAAAAAGGCTCTCGGACGGGTTCGTGAGCTGTCATATTAGATATATTAATTCTTATTTTGATTTAAGGAGACTTTATCCTGCATGTAACATATCAAATTTTTAAAATAAATAAAAATAAAATAAATGGAAGATATGATAAGATAAGGAAAGATATAGTTGGTTAAGATTAGAAAAAAAAGTTTGAATTGAAGTCAAATTATTATATTTTTTTATTAATTAAATATTTGTAATCCTATGTTAACTATTTTTTTAGAAATCCTAATTATATGAAAGATTATCTTATAGAATTATAATTACATATAAAGTCTGAGTTTCAATCGTATTCAAATTCCATCTAGGGGTGAATTTCCTTTTCTATAAATAGGACCCAGCCCTTCTCCTCATGCCACAATTTTCTCTCTCTCTCTTCCCCCTCTCTTCTCACAAGGGACACATCAACATGAAGGAGAAGATCAAAGGCGAAGAAGAATGTAGTTTGGCTACAAGGTATTTAATTAGGATCATAATTAAGGTTCTTAATATGCAATAGAAGAATGATTAATAGATTTTTGGATTAAGATAATTATTATCGCTCCGAATTAGTATTGTTGTAAAAGTGACGAATCCCTCGGACACAGACCGTGTCGTTTTACAACATGGCCCACGTCCGACCGACGAATTTAGGTCGTTTCATCCACGACACCGGTTGTTTTTCTACATAACCAGTTGATGATCCAGGACATGGACCGCGTTGGATCTCAACGCAGACCGTGTTCTTCTAATGTTAAAATATGGATAAAAAGAAGGAAAATGACGAAAGTTTTAAACTCTAACTCAGACCGTATGAGCATCTGTTGCGGCCGTGTTTCCTCTCGTATGAAGGATTGATCCCAACAAAACAGACAGTGTATTCGACAATCTGCGTCATGTCTGCAAAACTCTGAATGTGTCTTCCTCAAACACCATGAAGCACAGGCCGTGTCATCCGATGATGGGGGCCATGTTCTTGCATAGAAACCCAAACTGATTCTTATTGATTCTCTTGTATGCATGTGATTTGATTGTACTGATTTATTGAACATTATTTTGATGAATGGTGTAGCTTTATGTATCCTTAAACGAAAATCTAGCCTAACTAGGATTTAAAATATGTTAATGATTGTGATTGAACTTATACTTGAAGCGGATGACCCCCGGCTATTGTATTGAATTGCGTCCCTTATGGGACTATTGTTATCGCGAACTATTGGTGTTCCTTCGAAAACTATTGTATTATTATGGAGACTTGGGTCAGAGAGAGTCCCCATGACCTAGCTAGCCATATTGATATCGAGGATAATCTGAATCTTCTTTGCATTGATAAAGACTCACATTGATTATTAATGATTGCTTCATCTAATGCAAGATAAATAGAGAATGATAATTTATTGATGGCTTGAGTATATTGAAAGGAAAGATATGGACATCACCAGAGAAGATGTAAATTGCTACTCCTACTATCCATTGGATATTGATATTGAAAGGTAAATCTAAAGACCAAAGGTAAAGAATAATCCTATTGATATATTGAAAATTGTTAAAGCCTATTGTCAATTAATGTTTCTTTTACATATTGATTATCTTATTTATGATTTTTACATACTGAGTGTCAAAAACTCATGGGAGGTTCATCTCCTCTACGAATTCAATTCTGTAGGCAAATAGCTAGGTTCAAATAGATGGTGATGACGCAACGATAACGTGATGATGTTCGTGATGAGGTGACTTGCACATGGCATAGGTACTAGTAGTGACTTCCGTATTGATTGATTCATAGTGTTAACTAGTGGGTTGGTCAAAGTTAAGTCAAAGATGTAAGTTGATAGCGTCTCCAAGTCTGTATTCTGTTAGGTGGCGGAGTATGGATTTGGGGGCATTACAGTGCCTGTTTATTTAACTTTGACAATCCTGATTAATGGAACTCAGTTGGATGGATTCAAATTTTTTGCCCCGCTGAATCCAAATTGACCCGACAATCAATACGTCGAATATATTAAATGGATCAATTCGATGACCAATCATTTCTTCTATTATTTAAATTGAAGTAATTTGATTTAATATAAAGTTTAAAATTATTTAAAAATAAAATATATTAAACAAAACACTTGTATTCTTTGAAAACTATTTTAAATATTTCAAAATCACTGATTAAATGCATTTATATGGTTTTAATATATTTATGAAAATTAATAACTGACGTGTTTTATTTATTTGTGAGAAATTGTGAGTGGTTTGTACCTATTTATAATTTAAATTTGATAATATGCGGCGATGTTCTTTAATTTGTAAGAAGTTTATGTGTTTTACTCGCAGTTCTTCTTCTAGAAAAGAAAAGTGAGTAACAATCGGTGTTGCAGTTCCTGCGGCTATTCTTGTACAATTCTTTTAGGGGTTGTTTGGTATGGAAGTAGAGTTGAGATTAATACCTTATTCTTGTATGCCTTGCCAAACAACGTGAGAATAAGAATAAAAAATGCAATAAATGCTGTTGGTGAGTTGTCAGTGCTTTAAAAATTGAAAAGATGGGAGTAGCTTGCTCCCGCGGCTGCTCCCTCCATTATTTTTAATTTCTTTTTTAATAAAAAAGTTTAAGCAAAAAATTAAGTTAACTATTTTTAGTTTAACAAAAATATTAAGTATTTATTATATAGTAATTATATATTTTTAAAACAAATATTTAGGCTGATTTTATAATTATTTTTTATTTTCATATTTAAATCGGATTAGTAGTGTATAATGATAATTAATTACATATCATATTAATATATATATATATATATATATAATCTAATTATCTATTATATAAAAGTGTAACAACAATAAATAATATATATTATTATATTTATAAAGTACTATTTTTATAATTATTTTAATAAATATATAATTTAATATTTCTTATTCTTATTCCAACCAAACACCTATCTAAAACTCCTCAATCCTACTAAATGAATTGTACAAGAATATTGTTATTCTAACACACCTTATTCTTAATCCAAGAATATGAAATTTTTGAACCAAACGAGACCTTAAGTAGGATTAAGGAGTTTTAGATAGGTGTTTAGTTGGAATAAGAATAAGAAATATTAAATTAATATATTTATTAAAATAATTATAAAAATAGCACTTTATAAATATAAAAATATATATTATTTATTGCTGTTACACTTTTTATATAATCGATAATTAGATTATATATATATTAATATGATATGTAATTAATTATATCATTATACACTACTAATCCAAGATTAAATAAATTAAATAATATGAAAATAAAAAATAATTATAAAATCAGCTTAAATATTTGTTTGAAAAATATATAATTACTATATAATAAATAATTAAAATATTTTTAAACTAAAAAAGAGTTAACTTAATTTTTTTCTTAAACTTTTTTCTATTAAAAAAAATTAAAAATAATGGAGGGAGTTAATTTTCAACACCGACAACTCCCCAACATCATTTATTGCATTATTTTTTTCTTATTCTTATTCTCATGTTATTTGACAAAGCATACGAGAATAAGATGTTAATCTCAACTCTACTCCATGCCAAACAATCCCAAAATATTCCTCTTCTCCAACGGTCAAATTAAAATGGAATAAGTAGAATAGAAATATCATACAAAACGATTTGATTCTTATACAAGTCTTACCAATATTCTTACATTTACACACGATACTAATATTCCACTAAAATATTCAGATACATTTAACCATCAAGAACATATCCTTTGAGAAAAAATAGCCTCTGAGCAGCGTTGGCAGCTGACGAAGGTTTGAGGAGAGAGAAATGATGGGCGTAAGGGGGAGGATATATTTTTCATTTAAGTTAGCTCGCATAAATATATATATGATACTAACCGTCAAGTGATATATGTGCATCACTACTATTAAGTATAGAATGTACTAAGAAGCCTAATAATATTGTGAGGAGTAATAAATTGCTATAAATTATGACTTCACACATTAAGCTTCTTAGTTCGGGTCTAGATATATGAATGTCCAACACTATAAATTACAGTAGCTCATTTCTCCTCACAATATTATTAGACTTCTTAGTAAGGGCCTATGCTGACATGCCCATATTAATAGTCTTGCACTATATATGAATGTTGAAATGATACAAATATTATATATATATATATATATATACATA